>CAKALG010021091.1:0-10895 GCA_916700815.1 Helicolenus hilgendorfi
TCAACCCGTTCTCACTCCCAACTCATTAAATACTGCTGTTTGGTAAGCGCCCCGTGGCATCGGAAACCGACGCGCGGAGGCACCCTTTAGCAATTTCAACCAACTCATATGTAAACCCACATGCAGCGTTATTCGGCGGTCTGAGCAAGTGACGTAGTATTGATAGCGTGAGAGTCCGTTCAGGGCGGTAGGGGTGGTGGATGGGTCAAACAAACACAAGATTTTCAACCAAGAGACCGGTGTAACGTTGACTTATTTTGTCACGTGACTCGTTGGTATCGTCAGCCCCGTGAGTTACTAGTCAGTGAAGTTAACGTCAACCATGACCGTTTTCTAACCCTACCGAGGGGCACTGACCAACCGGCGGTAGTTGGGAGTGAGAATGTGTTGTCTCTTTGGCCATAGACACAGTGGGGAAAAACAGTTTCCTCAGTAAACTTGAAGTGTAAATAAACGTCTCAAGTCGCGGTTACACCTGTGAGACGGAGCCGAGACACGCACCTGCATAGAGACAGTGCAGACGTCTGCATAGATGAAAAGCACGTCTGATACACTTGCAGTCTAGATGGGGGGAGTTGTATTCATACAAACAAACATCAGAATATGTTGTACACTAGGAATTTGGTTTGATTCGTTGGTGCAAATAAGCAATAAAAAATAAAAATAGGATAATTAAAATGTTAGAATAAAATAAGAATAAAATAGTTGGAAAATAGTGTCTGATAGCCTTGCACCTACATAATGTGTGTATAATCAATCTTCTTCAACTCTATTGTGTTTTGCCTCAGAATATGCTCATAATAATAGCATCAGTCCATTTAGTAGCCTAACTGAGCACAGCATCTCTAAAGTCCTGAACGATAGTGGAGTTGTTGGTTTGATCTGTCTGAACTCTGCTAGCTCGCTGCAGGATGGAGCAGTTAGTAGCTTTAGTAATAATAAGATACAACGTGTGAATCAGACAGAGTTGGAGGTGGATGTTCCCTCATATGATGGAGTGAGGCTAACAGTTTCCCCCTGCTTCCAGTCTTTGTGCTAAGCTAAGCTGATACCTATCGTTTCAGCTGAGTATGGATGAGACAGTAGATGTCCAACTTCTTATGGGACAGTCTGTTTAATCATTAGCCAGTTCCATATCAAAGTCCTAAAGCTGCATGTTTAACTGAAATACAGTATAAGATACCATGATATTTTTGAATTTGGTAACATCTGATCTCAGGTCTGTTTGTGACCCTGCAGCCTTTCACACCTCACACTGTAAACAACGGATCCATGGAAACAACAAGCATCTCATTTGGCAGGCGAGCTGTCTGACAAACACCTCAGATAATCGCCGAGCTGGATCTGGTTTCCAGCCGTGGTCATCTGATCCTCCTGACCGGGAAACCTACTCCTGATGGAGACAACACTCCGTGTGGACATGAGTCAGAGGGGACGAGGACTCCCGAGGCAAAACCTGGTCCAAAACCTGGAACCAGAACTCCTCTGCTGCTTCTCCAAACTACAAATCCTATTTAATACAACAAGTAAGACATAACCTTTCAGCTGTTCTCTGTTAACACATTGAGAGTGATCAGTGTCAACATGTTCTCATGTACAGTATGTAGTAGGCGATATGAGGGGGGGTGCCATCCCCCTAGTTAGAAAAATGACATAGAGGAGTAATGTGTACCTGAGCAGAGAATGAAGTTACTCTTCTCTGTGCTTTGTTGACATCGCCGGGCCGGCTGCACATGCTTTTAGTGCATGTTAGTGTATGTGAGTGTGCAAACTCACAGGCCACCGCTCTGCACTGCTCTCATATGGCGGTTAAAGCTGATAACTCCATCCCATACTTGCCAACCCTCCCAATTTTCCCGGGAGACTCATATTTTTCATCGCCCTCTCCTGGTTTCCTCCCAGGGTCACAATTCTCCCGTATTTCTCTCAATTTCTAGCAAATTTTCACACTTTTTTTCCATTTTGTCATCTTAATCTTCTGGCCCTGTACAGCGTGTATAAACCATAATCCCGCCTGTTTGCACCCAGACGATAATAGAGCTACACTAAATGTTGTTTCCTAGGGGAAGAGAGATGCTCGCGACACAGCACAGTTTAAGCTCATGTTTGAGCTGCGCACGCCACTGGGTTCAGCGCACATCACAGTGTGCAGCGCCCAAAGTTGGGCTTTGCTTGACGTTGCAAACAGCCGTTGTGCCGGCGTAAGCTATTGGAAATAACGTGTTTCAGAGCGCAGTGGTGCTGTTGTCGCGTTGTGTCTGAAAGGACCTTCAGTGAGTAAGAGACGTAGAGAGATATGGAGAGTAATAAGAGAAAGAAATACTCGAGCAGGAGCAAAAAAAAATGTATGAAAATTAGTTTATGCTGGATATTCACACGCAAAGTTTACGCCAGAGGAGCAAATGATTTAGTTTTCATTCCGGAGAATTAAAGGTCAAATTAAAAGTTTAGAATTAAAATGCAACAACAAAGTCTCTGGATCTAAACTTTTTCTGGGGGAGGACCCATAGACCCCCCTCTTTGGGTTGGAAATCCTCCCTATTTTTAAGGTCTCAAGGTTGGCAATTAGGCCTATACACCATCCCAGATCGAAAGCGCCGTTACAGAAGCATAGCACCCACCCTCCAGTTCCCCCTCAAGTTAACACTGTTAGCTCTGTCAGCACTGTTGCCGTTGTTTTCACGTTTAGCGCTGTTAGCACTGTTAGCTACCAGCCACCGGCTCAGCCATCTCCATGTTGAGAGCCGTGCGGAGGCAATAGAAATCCTCCCAATCTCGCATTTAGCACCTTTAAACAATATATCGCAGTGTTTCCAGTAAAATGGATAATAGAAAAAAAATGGCTTCAGTTTTGTTCAACTTAAAAATAAATTAAAAATGAAAATCTAGTCTGATGTAGCTGCTCTTGTGCTAAAAAAAAATAACCATTGTGGTGGTAAAAGAGATTTCACATGAAGAAAGGCCAAGAATAGGCTACATGATTTTTGATGAGTTGTTGCCAAGGTAACAGCTAATGGGGACCCAAATAATCAAACTTTAAAAAAAATATGTATCAATGGCCTGTGGCTTCATGGCCTCAGCTTCCAGAGTGATGTAACCTGAGCTGCAGCTGATTCCTCCGTCTCCCCTCTATTGTCCCGCTGATGGGGTTGTCAGGTAACGACACTGTGTTATCTAATCTTCAGCTCCATCAGCAGAGCCTGAGTTTAGTGCTGAATACTTCATGATAAGATGATAAATGTATAGTCCTGGATTGATACCTAAACTGATCGTTACAGTTTCAGTTCGTTCATTTTTTAATCTCCACATTCACTGACATTAACTTTAATATAAGAGGCTCCTGTATTAAGGAGGTGACTTGCAGCAACGTTAGCAGCAGAACTGAACCATAGACTGTATATAAGAAGTGGACGTAGTCAGAGTGACGTCACCCATTGGTTTGTTGACTGCTGGTTTGAAACCTCGAGTTCAGCATTTCGGCCATCGCCGTATTAGCTTTTGGTCGTCGGATCTTGGTTTCTTTGCAACCAGAAGTGACACGAGAGGGTGGAGCTAAGAACAACCGAACGCTGAATACGATATTTTTAGGCGACCAAAATGTTACAATTAACATTCATGAACTGAAAACACACTGTGAAAGGGTTAAAGTTGTAAGACGGAAACGCAGACAACTCCCAGACCGCACAACGCCGTGGTAGTGACCTGTCAATCACAAGGTAGCCTAACCTAAAGCATACCCTGCTTTATGGTCTATTTGACTCTAAATGGGACCATCATTTACTAAATGAACATCATGCTGTATTGAAGAAGACTTGAAACTAGCGATTGAGACCATAAACTCATGTTTACAATGTTTACTGAGGTAAAAAATCAAGTGAGAAGTAGGCTCATTTTCTCATAGACTTCAATACAATCAGACTTCTTTTTGCAACCAGAGGAGTCGCCCCCTCCTGGCTACTAGAAAAAATGAAAGTTTAAGGCACTTCCTCGTTGGCTTCACTTTTCAGACCCGGAGGTTTCTCACTGTACTGAACATAAACAGACAGTCTAAACTCTTGTAAGCTTCACCTACATGCTGCAGAGTTCATTACAGCCACGACATGAACAAGCATCCTGATGATTTATCTATTCTTCTTCCACCTTCAGTGGAGCTAAACATGTAAAGTTTGTCCTGAGAGTGGCGCTAGAGGAAAGGTCATTAAAATCTAAAGGATTCAACATGTGAGGAGCAGGAAGGACGATCTTGCTTTGTGCAGGAAGTGATGCCTCAATGAAAATCATAACTGCTGTTTAGACAGTTTGAATGTATATTTGTACAATATATTTTGCATATACTGTATGTCTATAGTTGACAACAGAATCTCCATTTAGTAGCTTTTACGACATTAAACATAAAGAGGCTTCTTCACAGTCTTTGAGTGAGTTGGTGAATTTCCTGCTGATGTTGTTTTGGTGACTCAGTGTGAGTTAAAGGAAGTTTTAGTCATCAGTCAGCAGTAAACCGACCGGTGTCTGGCAGGTTAATGGGCTCGGCACAGCCTGGCAAGGCTCAGTAAGGAAACTGTCAGTATGTCTGGCTGCTGTTGTTCCTGCCTTGCTGCCAGCTGATGGATCACTGAACACAGAGAAATACACTGTGAAGCTTTACAGGGATGTTTCTCATTTTACAGCTAAACACTACAAGATGTTTCTGAAAACATTTGAGGCGAGAAATAGTTATTACAGTAACAGAATATTGATTCATATTTGATCAGCGCTGTCTAGTTTGACCGTTTGATCGGAGTTTGCGAGGTATTGACAGCTGCCTCCGTTGAATGAACAGCCAATAGGAACGCCTGTTGTTTGACCTGTCTGACCTGTGATTGGCCAAAGTCTCCCGCCACAAGCTAGATTTTCTAAAGCCTGAAAACAGCCATAAGGAGGTGCAGAAGTCTAGTTTTCTCTCAGAACACTTGAATTACAATATGCTGAAAAGTTATTATGGAATTTTTGCCCAATGATGCCAAAAATAATCTGCCTACTGCAGCTTTAAGGTTTGAAAAGGACATGGCTCAAAATAGAAATAATCAGATAACTACATAAGATGGAGAAAGATGGTAATAAAACATAAAACAGAGAGAGAGTACTGTAGCTAGGCTACAGGTTAATCCCTCCATCACTTAACTCTTCTGTCCCTTTCAGCCTTTCAAACTAAATCTCCATGAAACAGCTGATTAACATCATCACTGCTCTGGTCACTGATGACCAGCTGAGTAGCTTCCAAGAGATGTTAGAGGTCTTTCTTTTAGTGAGGAACACATGAAGAGTTCAGTTTGGATCATGAAACTCTTGTTTTACAGGACGTATTTGGTCACTATCATTTGCAGATTAATACATTAATGTGTTCAGAGTCATGAGCTGAAGAGAATCCAGCTGAACAGGTTTATTTTCAAACACATGAATCACCAAACGTCACTGTTACCACAAATAGACCACTGTCTAGGAAACAAGTTTTACTTGCTGATGGCCAGTAAGTTCCATGAGGTAATAATTAAAATAATAAAGGATATAATTAAAAGTCAACATTCATGTTTGGATTTTATTTAGGACGATCGAAGACATCTGTCTTTTTTCCTTTTAATGTTGAGACCAAAGGGTTCATTAATCTGGAAGAAAAATAATTTGACATCTCACTGATATAGAAAATAAATGAATTGTGTCCCTTTTTTCCGGAAACCTTGTCAGAGTTTGTACGTTTGAAGGCCTGGAAGAGGAGAGAAACACTCCTCATCAAGGTAAGCATTTAGTGTATTTTAAAGGGCTAATTTATGGGTGACTGATTGTTATGTATTAAGGTATTTTTAATTATTATATTGTTTATTTAGCAGGGATAATGCGCAATACATCTATCATACCAGACATAGCTAAAAGCTCATTTTCATCTGTAGTGATCAGGATAATCTGCACAGTTTAAGGGACTTTAAAGGGGGAAAAAACACCCAAAACTGACCAAATAACATACTTTAATTTATACTTGTAAAATTCAGTGATGCATTTCATGAAAAACATCAATCTTATTAATCTCTTAAAATCTTTTAAGGGAGTTTTACCCCCTTAAAGCCCAACTAAATCGAACAGATAATCCACTAAAAACCTTGAAATATAGTAATTTAGCCACAAATTAACCCCACATTTTGAGCCACCCCCTGAATGAGGACAAAACTGAAATTATAGTGATTCAAAGCAGCAGACTCAACATGATGCTAAAAGCTTATAATCAGTATTTAAATCTCAGTGAGCACATTGACCTGAGAAATATTTCAGAAGTCAGACTAGATCTGATGAAAAGAAAGTGATTCATGTTGGTGTAACTGGATCATCAAAACATCAGTGAACAGATTTCAGCTGTCAAAGAGAGCATTGTACACCTATTTTAACACATTTACAGCTGCATCCTGTCTTTAAGAACTGATTTTAGTTTATAAAGCTCTGAATGGTTTAGCATCTCCACACTGAGTCTCTCCTTCTCTGCCTCAGGTCATCCATTATAATGATAATAATAATAATTATTATTATCAGAGTGGATGAGTGAGTGTGTGCTTCATGTGTGTTGTGTTTGATAAAGCAACAGACGAAGTGTGTGAAGGGAGGATCTCTGCTGTTCTGACCTTTATTCATGAAACACACCTTTCCCAGGTGTGTCCTGTGCTGCTGATCATGGTGCCTTCAGGTGCAGCTCCTGCAGACAGGAAGGGCTGTCACAATGTCATAATTTTTTGTACTTAACACTGCATTTACTCAGCCGATTAGACTGTTGTCAGGCCATTAAATAGACGTTATTAGTCGCTATAAGCCCCATAGATGTGGGTGATAGGGGCCTAATACAGCCACTATTAGGTTTTATCATCTATTCACATGGCACATTCACTAAAAGAAGGTATAATTCACTATGTATATCCTGTATTTCCATTTATTGTTTTATAATCTTTTTGTACAGCTGTACTTCTGTATTTGCTGCTTTGACACCTGAATTAATAAAGGTTCGTCTTATCTTATCTTATCTTATAAAAGAACACAACAGCGACCTCTGGCGACCGTAGTAATTATGACAGCAGTCAAAACACAGGGTTTTCAACCTGTCTTGTCTTTGTGTTGGTAGTCATTTTAACCCGAAACACAATTTTTTGCCCTAAACTTAACTTTTGTTATCGGGGGTTTTTGCCTAAACCTAAAGAAGTTGTAGTTTTATTGCCTAATTAAACCTAAAGAAGCCTTTTTGTTTGTGTTTAAAACATAACGTTTCTTTCAATTTTACAATATGTTAGAACGTGAAGTTTCACTTCTACAACGTAGTAGGCGTAGTAGGCCCCTAATGACCCACATCGATGGTGCTTATAGCGACTGATGACGCCTATTTAATGGCCTGATAACAGTCGAAACGGGTGATTTAATTTGGTTGCAATGTATCTTTAATCTCGACACACCTATTTTTTCACATACTTGTGTACATCAGTCCTGTCTATTCTTTACCTTTTTTTGTCCAGGTTAGTTGTCCTTGTCCTGTTATTTCTATTTCTGTGTAAGTTTATCAAGAGAGATGCAATTAAACAGAGTCAAATTCCTTGTATGTGCACAAATACTTGGTAGATAAATCTGATTCTGATGCTGGACTGTTCCCTCGTGAAACAGTTGATGTTTTATGTCTTTAAGGGGTCATAAATATCCAGAAGGTACCACAGAAATGTGTCCAGTAGTTGTTGGACAGATGATCACTTTGCTGTTCCATTATTTCTATTTCTACTCTGGTTTTAAAACAGAGCTTCTGACAGACAGAGGGAGAGTTTACAACAATAAATACCTGATGATGATGAGGAAAGCTTCATGGAACAAAAACATAAAGTTTATTCCCGACAGGATTCATGATGCTGTCAGTGTTTCTACACTTTTATTTTATCTTTGCAGCTGTTCAGAACAACATGAGACTTTTTGATGATAATTATAAATAAAAACTAAAACCTCTGTTGTCTTTCATTAGAAAAACAATCCATACTGCGGATTATCAACCAGTAAATTCTAAATTTACTGGTTGAAAATAAACATTTTAGTCAAACACCAATGTATTTCCTTCTCCTCTCTGCAGCAGAAACAGTCTGATATTCTAACTTTAGCTTTTTTATCTGCATCACATATTCATGTTTGTTGTCCAAAAAATAGTTACTAACATATACAGTATAATAATTCACATACTTATTTATAGCTTTAACCTACTTTTAATGTTTCTACAGCTTCTTCTTCTGTTCTAGTTATGTGATTATTATATTGTTTCACCTCCTTGCGTTGCTTGTTGCTACTTTAAGGGAATCTCCCAGCAGGTGTCATTGTGTCATCTCCTTTTATATTAAGTACTCCACGCATGGTTCTGATGATGTTGCATGTTTTTAGCCAGCTGATAACTAGCTTCATGATACAAGTAATCAGGATTACTGACGTTAGACTCAGCGAAGCAGCCCGACTAAGCTGAACATGCTTCTTGATGCAGGCCAACACTGCAAAAGTCAGTGTCTCCTGCTGGGCTGCAACTAACTATTATTTTCATTGATGATTGATCTGACTATTGTTTTCTCAACTCAAGTCTTTACAATGTAAGAAAATAGTGAAAAATGCCTGTTAACTAGGTGAATGTGAAAACAGACAGATAATACTTATAATGAAGTAATTTTCGATACATTTTTAGGTAAATGTTGGGGTAATTTGGTAGTTATTCCAAAGAAATTTCAACTTGCTAATTATCACCTAATTACCATGAAATTTGTGGGCTTGTAAAATGAAGTGTTACCAAATAATCATGCAAATGAAGTGGTTAAATTCAAATTCCAGAATTGTTTTATTAAAGGTCCCATATTGTGCTCATTTTAAGATAAGATAAGCTAAGATATTCCTTTATTAGTCCCGCGGTGGGGAAATTTGCAGTGTACAGCAGCAAAGAGGATAGTGCAAAAAACAAGATGCATCGGCTAACACAGTAAAAAAGAGATAAACAAAGTGTAACAAAATATGAACCATTTTTGAACCATGAACTACCAGGTTCATACTTGTATTTTGTGTTTCTACGAGAACATGTTTAAATGCTGTAATGTTAAAAAAAAACTTTATTTTCCTCATACTGTCAGCCTGAATCTGCCTGTATTTTCTCTCTGTCTGAAACGCGGAATTGCAACAGCTTGGGTCCATGTTTACTTCCTGTCAGCCGATGACATACACATACACTTCCAGCAGGAATAAACTGGGACACATTTAGAACGTTTACGTTTAAAATTGTTTCAAGGGTCTAAATATTGTGTATTCGTGACATCACAAATGGGCAGAAATCCTGACAGCTTGTTTCAAATGCAGCTTCTGAATACGGGCTGTGTGTATTTCTCTGATTGAGTGTTTAGATACTTTCACAGTATTTATATAGGACTTAAGCCTGCTTTATAATAAAAAAAAAACATGAAAATCTCACCTTTTTATAATATGGGAACTTTAAAGTTCACAATTATTCTATAAATGTCCCCCCGCCCTCTTTGATTTTTTTTCACAAATAGCACCCTGAGTACAAGTACCTCAAAATTGTACTTAAGTAGGATGCACAACTTGATTAAATGTGTTAAGTAACTTTCCACCACTGATCATATATACTACTTACTTTCCCTCTCTGAGGTGCTTTAGTGCAACCTGCTGGTCAAAGAGCAGCACATCATGTCCCTGCGCCTGCAGTCTATTACGGTATTTGAGCTGCCTGTATTACGGTATTTGAGCTGCGTGTCTATTAGGCGTATTACGGTATTTGAGCTGTGTGTGTGTGTGTATTACAGTATTTGTACTGCGTGTCTATTAGATGTATTACCGTACATGTGAGGACATGGCAGCGGCCAGCAAACAGCAGCAGCTCCTCAACTCTCCGTGAGTCTCTCTTGTTTTCTATCTCCCTTAAAACCTCTCAACTGTTCTCTATAATGAGTCAGACTGTCTGTTCGACGACCAGTTAACCTGATGCTGACTACTGTCACACCAGTGCAGAGTTTATTCAGTGTGATCTTTGATTCAGATTCAAACAACGGAAACACCGTTAAGCCTCATACTGATAACAGTCGACACCATCCAGGTGTGTAATCTTTATAACGTGTAGTGAGGTCCAGGCGGTGTTATATAACGAAGACTTCAGGCTGTTTTCACTGTTTGTTTATTCAGAAAGGCTCGTCAACAGACTGCAGTCTGTTACTTTAACGTTTCAGTGTCTACATTAATGTGTTGCTATAGTAGCCACATCTAAATGTGTTGCTTTAGTAGCCACATCCGTCCAAGCCATCCATAGGTTTTAAGATATGTAAAAGTATACCAAGATAGGCTATAGTTTATTAAAACAAAAATGTGAAATGATCTACTTTATGTGGGTCAACTTAAAGGGTAGGTTCACATTTTTTTTTTCAAGTCAATCTTTTAGAGGGACTGTTTGTAAGAATCAGAAATGCTTGTTAACAGCGACACCTGTGGTAACGTTAAGTCAACGAAAGTCAGCCAGCGTCGGGCTCGCGCTTGTGTTCGCTCTAAATAGACGTGAAGGAGCATCGGTCAAAACAGTGAGGCGACATACGTCAGCTAAAACCACAATATCACTCTATATTTCACCTGCTTGGCAGTAATGTTAGCTGACCAGACGAAGGTCTCTCCATGGATCAATGCTGATCCTAGTGTTGGCTTCTCCTGCCTCAGACTCCCGACCGCAGATGGTCGGTAAGGACACGAAAATGTTTCTCGCTGCGGAGCCCCGTCACTTCACAAGACACGGGAAACCTCTCTTGGTCTGGAGGAGCTGCAGCATTTATTTCTGCACAAACGTCCACCGTACATTCACTAGTTATCCTCAGAGCTAC
>CAKALG010021093.1:0-12524 GCA_916700815.1 Helicolenus hilgendorfi
TTGTTGGAGTTGCTGTCAGTAATAAGGTAATATGGTTGTATAGTTGAACCCCCTCGCGCGCTGTTTGACCACAGCTGGAGCTGGAGGAGCACGAGCGCTATCCGCGGTGCTGAAAGCTGAAGAGGCGAGAGGAGAGAGAGAGAGATGAGGAGACAGCAGCTCTCTGTGGCGGGCTTTCTACTGCTACTGTCACTGAGGTAGGACTACATCCTGCTCATCACACAACATCACACACACGCGCGCGTCAGAAGGGAGATCCTTATAGATTCCACTTAGGATTTCTTTGTGTGGCTAAATTCAGACTTAGTTGAAATAGACTTTGTATTTGGTGATATCAATGTTTTTTGTCAAAATATGTGCAGGGTAAATGACATGCCACAGCTGGGTCAGAGGTCAGTGACCCGGTCGATATTGGAAAGGCTATAATGGGATTAGCCAAAATCAATATCGGCATAAATTTTGCAGGATGTACAAAATCAATTTTCATTGCATACATGTTGAAAAGACTGCTATTTTGTATGTATTCTCAACACATTTTTAAAGTTTAAAATATACATATTGTTTGTGTTTTTATCTGAAGGCCTATTTAATTATCAGTGAAATATCAATTTACTTTATTTATCTATTATGTAGCTATATTCTTATTATGAAGACAATGGAGTAGAAGCGCTGCTGGGTCTCTGTGTTCATCACATACAGGTGCTCTTTGGATCCTTCAGGTGTATTGGGCTCATTCAGTCTTGTGAAGGGCTCCTTGCATGGGTGGAAAAAAAGTACAAAATGCAAGTCTCCCTCAAAAATAATCCAAGGCGTACTGAAGTGTTTATCACTGACAGTGACCCTGATAAAGACCTATGTTGGTTGCAACACCTTGGTCATTTTAAACAATTATTGCCATGTAAATCAAAGGCATTTTAGTTTTGTTCAAACACTACAGCATGCATTGGATTATTTTTGACAGAGACTTGCATTTTGTACTTTTTCCACCCATGAAAGGAGCCCTTCACAAGACTATATTTTTATTATATTTTATTTTTGAACTGTAAAGTACGGTATAGCAGCTCCACCGCCAACATATATCACTGTCACAGCTCTTGAGGTATCCCTGCTAAGACATGTTAACTAATATGATTATGTTTAAAAGATTGAATACAGCTGATACTATTTGTGTTGTGTTCAGGGGCTGTTCTAGGATCAGACCTTTAAGGGGCCTGAACCCCTAATGCCAAATGTGACACGTGTACAGTCAAGGGCTCACTGTAGGTGTCATTTCAACATTGGGGGGGTTGACACATATTAAGCCGGTGTCTGGAGGTCGTCCCCTCAGGAAAGTTTGAGCATCAAACACCTAATTTTCTGCATTCTGGTGAATTTTTATGCACCAATTTCTGCCTGTTCTTTATTAAGCTATATGGTGGAAATGCAACACAAATGGAAAACCAAATGCAGGTGACAGTTCAAAATATAATGGAATATAATGCAGTAATTATGGCTCTCAGTCATTCTATATTTCCTTCAAATACTTATCAGAATAGAATAGAATAGAAGAATATGTCTTTATTGTCATTGTACAAGTACAACGAAATTTAAATGCAATACTTAAAAAGTGCAAGAAACATAAACAATGATGTGCCTCTAAAACTATATAAAAATAATAACAATAAAAACACACATACCACACACAAGACATTCACATTCTGCAGGTATTGCACGACTCATATCATTATTGCACAGTGAATATTTACAAGATATCCAAGTTTTTGCTGTGTTAAGTGCAGTTATTTATGTCTCTGGCATAAAAACTGTTCTTTAATCTGTTAGTCCGTGCTTTCAATGTCTTGAAACGTCTGCCTGAGGGCAGCAGTTCAAAGAGAGAACGTCCGGGGTGAGATGGATCCCTGAGAATATTCTGTGCTTCCCTGAAACAGCGGGAACTGTACAGATCTTCAAGGGAGGGGAGAGGGCGGCCGATAATCATTTGGGCTGTGGTGACCCTCTGGAGCGCTTTCCTGTCTGCAGCTGTGCAGCTGGAGAGCCACACACAGATGCAGTATGTCAGGATGCTCTCTATGGAGCAACGATAAAAGGACACAAGCAGTTTTTGTGTTTTTCCTGAGTACCCTCAGGAAGTGCAGTCTCTGCTGTGCCTTCTTGGTGATAGCTGTGGTGTTGACGCTCCAGGTCAGGTCATCCTCTATGTGAACGCCTAGAAACCGGAAGTCTGAGACCCTCTCCACACAGTGAACACCGCCGATCAACAGGGGCTGAATGTCCGTCTTTTTCCTCCTGAAGTCTATGATCAGCTCCTTGGTCTTGGTAGTGTTTAGGACATGGTTGTTTTCTGAGCACCACGCTGACATCTCTATTCTCCTGTAGATAAACTTTTCAAATTTAATGTTATCCCGTTATAACCCTATCTCTATGGTAATAATGACCAATTTGACCCGAAGTTCTGCTATTTTATTTGCTAATGTTTCAACTTCCTTCTTTTTAATCTGCGACATCATGAAATTCACTACTACTTCTTCTTCTTCTCCTTTGGTTTTACTGGCAGACTACCAACGTTAAAGATGCACGCCACCACCTATTGTACCGGAGTGTGTAACATCATGACTTTATAGAGAAATCTGGATATTAAACCTATTTAAAGAAAGCCCTTTGAACCTGTAATTGTTTTGTTTTAGCCTAACTTTGCGGCGTTATTTAACCCCCTTCAAGGCAAACTAGCATAACATGGTTTATACCAATGGATTCCTTGGTATAAGAAATTGAGGTGTTCTTGAGCACCCCTAAATAGAGTCTAAAATCACCACTGGTTGGGTTGAAAACTGTCTGTGTGGTTGTGAGGCCTGGGTATATTAGTATAACGTGTCGTCTGACCACGTGTAAAGGCAAAAGTGTTTATAGCTGTTCCAAATGGCCATATTCCAAGGACGAGACACAATGAATTGTACAAATGGGGATAAGAGCACACTCTCTCAACGAAGGTATTTTATGATATTGCATGTGTTTAAGTGAAGTAGTTGTGTGAAGAATGAAAAAAAGAGAGCTTGAGGGATAAGTTAACATCTTGCCCATACTTTATACTATACATGCAAACCTGGCCAATGGCTGTGTGAAGTGGACGTGATTGTCACATTGTTTGTTGAACGCAGCCCTGACGCTGTTCATCTGAAGCTTACTGATTCCTTTAATCTGTCTGAGAGTGAGTTGCTCTTTAAGACCTGTGGGTTTGATACTTGTCTGGACAACCTGTGTTTGTAATGAAGGACCCAGGTTGTTGTGTGAGATGGTTTTCTTGACAAAGGATGTATGATTTTTAAATAAGGTTGGATGAGGAAGGAAGGAATTTAAAGTGATCTTTATAAATAACAATAGGAGAAGCATCCACACTCTCTAACATGTACAATATTTACCTTCTTCCAGCATCCAGTCTTGCCTTGATAAATTAAAGGTAGGGTTGGTAACTGTTCAAATATTTTTTTTGTCATATTTGTTGAAATTCACAGCAATCAAAACATCAAATGCTTTGACAAAAAAAAAGAAAATAATCTGTTATCTGTGGCTGTTGCAGGATTGTAGTAAGCCCTTTGGGCAGAATGAAATGATTGGACGGGCTACCTGCCTGCGTGCATGCACTCATTGCGTGTCACCGTTGTCTTCCACAAGCTGCTAGCTTGACAGCTGTGACTACTAGCAACAGACATGTTGGTTGTTTAAGTTCATGATGATAATTCTCAGGGACTTCTGGAGCTAGTGCTGCTAGCTACTTTCATTGGAAAAGAGATGGAAACACTGGGCTGTTTTTTTTGGATGGATCATGTTTAAAATCTAGCGTACTCTTTTTAGTTTCTCAGCATTACCGACCCTACTGTACCTTTAATTTTATACAGATTGTATTGTGCAGATACTTCTACTCCTGTTATTATATACTTTTGCTGGTGAGTGGTGAGTTCTACATAAAGTTTTAAGGTGAAATATTTGAAGCCTTCAAGATGCCAAGACTGAAGTTTGCTGTAGATTTTGAAAAACTGTACTCTTCTTTTGTACATTTGCCAACGTCAACCATAGATCAAAAAGTAGTTACTTCCTACAGTGGAATTTGTAATTGCACAGTGATATCATAAATGTCTTGTGTGTTTTATTTAAACATACTGATCCTTATGCTTGACTACAAACCAGTTGAAGATGACATGTACTGTAATTGTTGCACATGTTCATAAAAAAGTCATAAATGTCAAGATGGTGGCGCGTCCAAACGCAATCCGATGTCATCTGTTACAGTTCTCTGTATTTGTAGACTGTCTTTTAATGCATCGTGTATGTGATGGGGAGTTGCAAACTCAATGTCGTTGTGCCTGTAGGATGACAATAAAGGAAATCTATTCTAACCTAATCTATTATTAATACTGTTTATTACATGGCTGTGTTGAATACTCGATTCTGTTTGGTCAATCACTGCGTTCTGCGGCCTGTATAACAGACCGTTGCTATGGGCGCAGCTCTGATGTTGAACTCCGGAGGACCGTTCATGTGTCAAAATATTAATTCCTTCAGGAAGCAGCCGTGTAATAAGCGGAATAATGTACAGCTAGCGGGTCATTGTTGTCAAAGAGAGAGACCAGCATCACCCTGTCGGGGATTCTTTCACAACAATGACCGGCTCGCTGTGCATTATCTCTTACATACAGCGTATTCATATCTACCCCTTAGGGTAGAGATACTTGCTTTTATCTATGACGCTGCCTCGGGTATCCTGCATCCGTTTGGAGTGTTAGTTGTGTAAGTCCTCAAAAATGAACGCGCCGCTCATGTGACGTGAACGCATGGTTCAAAAGCAAGTATAGCTCTGGCCTTGCTGTATTTATTACCAATATAAATTTACTGCATTTTGCAGTTAGAAAATAAATTGCATTGTATTGTACTTGTACTCAAATGCCGTATCACAGACATGACTTGGACCTAACTGATGAAAATGGTTGATCACCATTAGTCACTGGGGACAAAAGATGCTGAAGGGCTGGAAAGAATACTGTCTGTTAGATCCTGTTAGATCCTGCAGATTGACAGTTCAGCTACTTTCCATAACACATGACGTGAAGCTCAAGGCTCATGCGATTTTGTCATTGAAACCCCTAATAGTAGCCCCAATCCCAAAAGGCAAGTTGTGATATTAACATGATTCCCTGTTCTGTCAAATCTTCTACTCTCTTTCCTCCTTTCCCTCCCCCTTTCTCCCTCTGCTGCACGTCCTTTATTATTAAGATAACTTTCTGAAGGAATGTTGGCTGCGTTTAGCTTTGACATGCTTTAGTATTTTAATTTTAGGCTGTCTAAAAGTAAAACACATGTGGTTTCCTAAAAGTTTAAGCAAGCTTTAGGATAATTTTTTTTTAAAAAAAGCAGCGGAAAAGATGAAAGCCATAGTAAATCTTCTTAGAGGGTCATGGATGGATTCAAAGACAAAATTTAACAGGCTTATATTTTGCCATTCAATGGGAGCTGGACTGGATCTGCCTTCAGCTTGTCATGCATGTATACTAGTCAAAAGCTTTGTTTCTCCCTCTTTTCCCTCTCTGCTTGTGTTTTCTGTGTCCTTGTCAGAGTGCAGATAGGCATTATCTCTGGTCACTGGTCATCATTAGTAGTGTAATACTTCATACTGATTCAAAGGTCCAGTAGAAAGCCCTGTTTCAGAGCATTGGGAGAAAGTATTTTATTTAATTTTCATAAGTTCCTTGCATAATGCAGTATGCGTTAGCACACAAACACAACTGTCTCTCTTGAATGTTTTAGTATTTGCCTCATCTCCCCTCTCCATTACATGCCATTGTAAGCCTCTGGCCTCATTTTTCTGTTTCCCGGTCTTTGTTTTCCAACGTGTTAAATGCTGTTTTCCTATTATGAAGGCGGCTGTGGCTTTGTGGGTAGAGCGGGTTGTCCTTTAACCAGAAGGTTGGCGGTACAATCCCCAGTTCCTCCTTTCTGCATGTTGAAGTGTCTTTGAGCGAGACACTGAACCACAAGTTGCTCCCCGGGCGCTTTACAGCAGCCTCCTACATACAACTGCTCCTAAATACAGGATGGGTTAAATGCAGAGGTCACATTTCATGTATGTACCTCTATTTATATGACTATTAAAATAAAGTTAAAGGGTTCTTTTAAGTTTTATTCCTCTGAATGGACTCTTCCGTTCCGATGTCAGGCAGGAAATCGTCAGCATTAGTCCTGTGAAGGTGCTACACCTCCTGGGGAATGAGGACAAACTCACAAACTGTCTTTTAAAAGTAAAATAGCTTCTGACAGGGTGTCCCTGATAACATGTCTTCATCCACCTGTGAAATTTGTCCTGACATCATGGTTTTTGGCTGGCCTGTCTGTAGCGACTAATTACATTTTGACACTTTAAACATTGTTTATAACAAATAGTTTGAGGAATACCAGGGAGTTACTTCTAATGGAGTATGTTTCATTAACTTAAGTACAGTAATGGTTCAGAATACTTCTTGGTTGGAGGTCTACTACAAGTGAAAAATGCTGACTCTGTTTTACAGCACAAAGCCTTTCCAATCCATTTCTGTCATCATGTTTTAATGCAAAAACCCAATCACAACACAGGCGTAGGCCAGTATGGTGGATAAATCTGAGAACAACACTTAGATGGAAACAGGACGGCATCGACACAAGCACTTTCAGGACATTTATGAAAAGAATAGACAATGGGTAAATCACTTCTTCCGTTATGTTAACGGCTATACTAGCGTTCAAATGGCGCGATCACAGTAATAGTTGGGAGGCAAAGGAAAGTTTCCTTCTTAACGTGAGAACAGCGCAGCACCTGTATTCGAGCAGGCATCCATCATAATCTGAAATCTGAGAAAAGTGCTAGTTGCAGCTGTTGCATAAATACAATCTACAAAACATAAGGTACCAAACTAGGCAGTATCCATCATATCAGACCAAGATTAAGCTTGTGCTTGTGTATCTGTCACTACCTCTGTTGTAACAGTGCATGACAAATATGGCCAGAAGAACACTTGTTACTGCTGAAGGAAGCATGTGGCTGAAAAGCACAGCTAAGTGCTGCTCTGCCTGGCTGTGTGTATGTGATGGGGGGGGTGAATTCTGCACACTAAGTGAACATTTGGCTGAAGGCAGTCGTCGACCCCGTCGCTGTCACTGGGCTGGGCTGCCTTGGACTGTAATGCCAAAAATACCCCAAGGGAAGCTGGGAAATGTAGTGTTTCTGATGTATGTGTGAATCCAGCAGCTAATTAGTCTGAACAAGTACTACGGCTGCAAATAGACTGGAAAGGCTCTATATTAACACAGATGCAGGCAAGAACTGTTTCACCTCAAAGTGGAGTCAAGTGTCTGCAAGTCTTCAAGGGAAATATCCACACAAGTTGTTTCTTCAGTACGAAAGATTAGATAAATTAATAAAGATAATTATGTTTTGGTGAAAAAGCAGAACAAAGAGATTCATTCATATTTAAAGCTGAACATCAGTGCACTTTAGCCGTGATGTCTCACTCTGTTTTTCTTGCAAAGTGTGAAACCCAAAGTGTTTCCATACTCTACTGGATGTTTAGTGTTTACCACTTTGGATTTAACATGTGAGGTTGCAGGTCCTATCTACGCAGACCCTCCAACGTTTTCTGCTTTCTGTAGTTTGTTTTGGTTGACGGATACGGAACGGATACGACGTCACGTTACTCTGACCACAACAGTAAAAGCAGTAACTTCCTTTTACCTCCGTGTAGACTCAAAAATCACGATACATAGGTGAATGGATTTTTTGTCCCACCCCTAGTTTTCACGTTGTGTCTAAAAGGGCCTTCGGTGAGTGAGAGAAGGAGAGGGAACTAGAGAGTACTAAGAGAAAGAAATACTCAAGCAGGGGCAAAATGATGAATGAATTAATGAAAACTGATGAATATTAGCCTAGTTTATACCAGAGATTCACACAAGTTCATGCCAGAGGTGGCGAATTATTCAGTTTTCTTTCCTGAGAATGAAAAGTAAAATTAAAAGTAGGCCTATTTAACATAAAGCGCTGATGCAGTGTACTTATTATTTAGTTATTTTCATTCTTTAAAAGTCACCAGGCGAGTATGGTTTGAGATAGAGAGACAGGAAAGAGAGCGGAAAAGAAAGCAAACTATTGCACCAATTTTTCCAGAAGTTATTAATAACTTACTTGAAAAGCTGCTTTGTCACTCTTTGTCTGTTTGCCCCCTGCCCGTGCCCGCGATATTTTGTAACCTGCGGATCAATGTTGTGGGTCGACCCATGCATCACTACAAGAGGGGGTCCAAACCCAGGAGAGTGGAGACTTTGTCCTCAGGTGATCGAGGAGATCTGGTGTCACCTCGGCAGGGCAGAAGTTAACTTCCAGAGAGTCGGCACTAGGGATGCTAATTTAATTATTAATTGTTAATTATTAACATCCCTTGTCGGCACATTGTCGACTCTTCTTTTCCCTCTTCTTCTCCTTGAAAAACGATAATTCACCTCTGCGGTGCGATGCTCTGGTACACATACGGCCTCGGGGTCTGCTCTACGCCTTCCCTCCTTCCACTTTCCTCCAGACTCTTCTTTGCAGGGTTCAGGTTGAAGGGCTGAGGCTGACATTACTTGCTCTTCTTTGCCCCACATATCATGGTTTTCAGAGACTCCGCCTCTCTACGGCGGAACAACATGGGAGCTCCCGCTTTAAAGAGACCTGCTGACCTTTGGTGAATGAGTGCTGGGGGTGACTCATTGGGACTCCACCGTTTGTTGTGGCCCTCGGTCAGCTTGGAGACTTTCGGGCTTACCAGAGTGGCTCCCCCATTCACAGGCTTGGCCTTTACCTCTTGCAGGCCTTGACCTGGTTGCTATGTAAATACAGTAGTGTCTCCTCATGGGTGTCTTAAAGAATTACCCTGTACATGTGGAATGTAACGGAGTAGAGAGATAGTCTCGATATGACAGAGAACACCTGGTTGGCTCTCTGAGTGAAAAGACCATCTCTTATGTTTCTGATCAAACTATCAGTGACTGTGTTTACATGCACACTAATATTCCACTACTGTTCTGAATATGTGGAATATGCGTCTGAGTTGGAGTTTTTACCGCAGTTTGCGACACGTGGCCTCTTGCCTGTTTACGGCCAGCTATCTGAATTTGTACACAAACCAGTTTGTTCTCGTGCATAGCCATAAAGAGAATACCTTGAAGAACACAGTTTTGCAAAACTTGATCAGTAACAACACGGGAACAACACAGGACCAACATGACTGCTGATAGGAAAGGAGGGAGATTAAAGTTATTTAAAGGGCGCAGTATGCACGGCTGCATGTAAATGGGAATATTAGTGGAATATTCATTTTTCATTAGCCATGTAAACAGCTTAGTAGGAATATTGTCTTTTCTTTGGAATAAGGTTAAAAAAATAACATAATATTTTGTGCATGTAAATGTAGCCAGAGATTCCACGCCAGTGCAGATGCTTAATCGTAGGGCGTGGCCGGGCATTGTTATATATGTAGATATCTCAGAATTTGAGAAAAGGAAATTATTTGCAGATACCAAGAGGTGAGAAAATATGTTCTTTGCCATTTGGGTGAACTTCCCCTTTAAGTTAGCATTGGCATGACTATTCATTCTTATACTGAAATGATCTAAGCGTAGTCTTCTGCATTATGTGTAAAAGTTCCTCATTTGGATGTGTGTGTTCATCAGTGCAGTGTGTGACTGTTGTGTCTCTCAGAGTGCTGGTGTCCCTTCGCCTCTTCACAGTGGCTCTGCTTTTATACCGTTTCTGTATTTCTGCCAGCTTGTGGTCCTCATAACTTGACGACAGAACATGACTTACTGCATCAGTGACCCACTGCCATTCTTTTCTTTTTGTTTGAAATGCCACTGCTCAGGCATCCAGAAAATCTATTCTTTTTTTTTTTTACTTTCTTTTTCACTTGTTTCTTCTCCAAAGTTTTCAATGGCACAGTCACTGAAATTGTGCTTTAGGGTTTTCTCTCACCAGCCATTGTCTCCAACATCATACCTAAGTGACACTTTTCCTGCTCACACAGTGTGGTTGTGCAGAGATACATACCTGCATGATAATGCATGAGTTTGAAATTCTAAAATGTGTTTTTAGTCTTGTGTCATAGGATGGATAGATGGATGGTTTGATATGAATTTCGGGGGTTTTAGACTGTTGGACAAAAGCTATTTGAAGACACCAACTTGTTTTTTAAGAAATTGTCAATTGACAATTTATACACCACAAACAATTTATCGGAAAATAATAGATTAACTAATGATCAAAATAATTCTTAGTTGCAGCCCAAAAACTATTAATGCAACAATATCAAATTAAATTAGTCATTAGTCTAGTATCAATTGGTAGATATGAGAGTAGACACCTGCATACTCACGTGCATGCAATTCCACATTGATTGTTTTTATAAATGATCAGATTCATATTAGTATGATGCATACAATTAATGTGCAAAGACTTCTTAAACTGAAGTTGCGTCTAACCAGATCGGAGGATGTTGTGGTGATAAACTGGGATTTTCTTTTTTTTAATACATTTTTAATGACTCAAGGTCTGAACAGTCCTGTAAAACAATTATCTCATGCTCATTCACATCTGCAGATCATAGACCAGAATAATGGATTCTTCAACATTGTACTTTCCTGCATGCTTGTTGGCGTGCTGATAGAGACAGGGTGTTACATAACGGTAGGAATAAACCAAGGTCTCTCGATATGGCCAGATGCAAAAGGCCTCTTCTCTCTGTCTCTTCATGTCGGCTTCATGGGGATGTTTTATTGCATAATCAGAGAGCTGGTTATAAATAATTCTGTCAGCACTTCAAACCAAACCTCTCCCAGACACAGTTCGGCTTTTTAGCATCTTAGTTGCAGAGCGCAGGTGATATGTTAGGATAGAATCCTCTGGGGATTTGTGAGTCTGATATTTGTTGTTGCCTTTTCACAATAAAGTTTTGACACATTGTTTTGGTGTTCCCTAGAAGGGAAACATCTGCAGGCTTTGCTCACTTCACTCTATAGAGCCAGTTAAAAAACGCCCAAAATGCTCTGCCAATGGTAAACAGTGTATTCTCCTGTTGGTGTTGACTCTTGTTGTGAGTTGTTTGGTGGATTGGATGATTGAACTCTCTATCAGTAACAAGGAACAAACTTTATTCATTTAATATACCATCAGGAGCCTCAGTAGCGGATGGAAGATCCATAAGCAGCCACAACAGCCTGGCACCTCCTCCTCATGCTGGTCACCAACCTGGTCACACGTTGCTGTGGGATGGCGTTCCATTCCTCAAACAGACTTCCACTTTGTTTTGCGGAGTACCAGCTTCAACTTGCCCTATCGCGCGGGCCTTATCCAGATTAGACAAAACGTGGCATGCCAACACTTGCAGCAGGTCTCATGTACATCAGGCACCTGATTGGCAGCACCAGGAGCTCAAAACAAGAGTCAACGCCAACAGGAGAATAATTGTAACAACAGAGAAATAATCCACCAAACACAGAATTACAAACTTTCTTTTCCGAGTTTATTTTAGTATTATTGTTTTTACAAGCTCTGGATGACATCTGTATAAATGCCAGGTCCTGTGAAGCTGTAGTAGCTCTGTGGTTCACTCAGTGTATGAGGCCAAAGTCTTAGCATGAATGAAATATTGTGCTCACTTCACGTACACTTAGAAATCACCAGTGAATTTATTATTGATTTAGTAGCACTGATAGTAGTAGCAGCAAATTAAAACACGAAAGAAAGAAAGATAATTAATATATTAAATTTATTAAAACATTAAATGTGTTCATCTCTCCCCTTGAAACGGCCTCTGTGTGTGAGAGGGACGAGACGTGAGAGAGTATAGTTCTAGATTAAAAGCTGCTCCATTATTGATAAAGATCCGATGTTAGGCTGCGTCTCTCTACATTGCTTCCTGTTGTTCTCTCGTGTTTTAAAGGAGGAGAGTATAGGAGAGAGAGGGGGCAGGAAGAAGAGGAGAATAAATTGCAGGAGAGAGCAGAAGAAAACATGGCGAGAGGTAGCGCTACAGCAACCTAAGCAGCTTAGCAGCTGATTTAAGATGCTCTGAGCTGACAACTCTGCCTGAGTGTGACTGTTAACTGTGCCAACCAAAGAAAGAAACTGTTCCAGGGAGAGGTGGAGCAAAATGAAATGCATGGTTAGACTGACATATTAATGAATGAGACTTTTAAAGAATTTTAACCGATTAACGATATCGGTTTAACGGTTAAAAGAAATATTAAAAATCAAATTAAAAGCTGAGCAAAACTCAGAGGAGCGGCTTGTCACTTAAAGGAGACTAGCTGGTCCACCTTAACAGTCCACCTTAAGAGAGTCTGAGCCGGTGTTGCAGGATACAGGAGCTGGGCAGTGGAGGAGTTGTAGCATTTATTCACCGACAAATAAACTTTACACACACTGCTACCGCTACGTTCACAGCTAAAAACGCCACCGACAACCTCACACTCAC
>CAKALG010021096.1:0-15834 GCA_916700815.1 Helicolenus hilgendorfi
CGGTACAATAACCTTATATTTTCATGTTAGTAAAATGTAACCGAATTCACAAATGTGTAGGATATTACTACTGATATTAATGTAATATTACATCTCAATGTCTGCTGTATTAGCCATGTGTTTACTACATGTTTATTTGCATATAGAACGGGGAAGTAAGATCGGATCACAAGTGGTCACTGGAGACGCATGTGGAGACGCATTCTAATGCCGGGTGTGAACTGACGTATTTAAAGCTGTCCACTTGTGAGCAGATCAGTCAGGACACAACTTAATGCCAGGTCTGAACACGGCGTTTGACTGCATGAAAGCATGACCGACATATTCCACTAACAGGTTCATGGTAACCACAGAGACATATATGCCACCAGGAAAATGTGAGAAAAATAGTGGCAAAAGCCACCACTATTTTGTGAATACCCACATGGTTTTTGGGAGCTCCTTGGGTCCTCTACAATGTATTCTATATTTTTGTATTTTTTATTAATTTCTGTTTCAGCTTTGTTTTTGTTTTTTCTATCAAGTATGTAGTAGTACATGGAATATTTTGTATGTATTGTACACAAATGCAAAAAGAGAACAACTGTATAAATAAATCCCTAAATATGAATGAGAACATATTATTCCTGACAAAATAAATGGTGTAAAAATATTTATTTTGCTTGATGTAATCATTTATGCAAGTATTTCTGTACTTATCCGATCACTGTCAACAGCATTAATTACATTATATTTATTTCATTGAATATTATGTATTACTTTCATCACCTACTGTATAACTAAGTTGATCCACCCAAAAAAGTAAAAATAATCGCTTTAAATAAATGTACCCAATTAGTAGGAATGAAACACCAGTGACAAAGCTTTACCCAAAAGTATTGAACTATCAACACCTAATACCAAAGTGAAATATTGCTTTACATGTCAGCTGCTATACTATGTCATCTTCTCATAGCTAATTAGCACGTATCAGCACGTGTTTTAACAAGCCCTGTACAGAGCCACAGGTGTCTATATGATTACATATTTCCCATTGGATAGTTATGGAATATGTATGACTTAAGCAATATATAATCAGCTTACTGCTTGATATCTGTGTTTAGCTGCACACATTACGCAAAGTAATATTATATGATAAAATAAAGCTTAATGGATCACCGTGTGGTGAAAATTGTGAGAAGATGATGCATGAAAAGTAAGATAAGATATGCTGTAAAATCCTGGTATTAGTGATATGGTAAATAAAGCTATAAAGGAAGAGAGAAGTGTATTCATGTATAAAGCGAAAGCCAATAGTGGGGCCCCAAATGCTGTTATAAAGTAGAGCACGGATTTAATTAGTGAAGGTATTTTATCTGGCGGTAACGTTATTTGGATTATAAGTTAGTATTAAGTCTGACACCGGGAAAGTACAGCCTTTTACTGACAGGGAAAAACCACAAATTAAAACCGCAGATTACTCACAGTCACACTGGTGAAATGCTCTCTGGTTTGATTCTGCTTCCGGTTGGCTATCGCTCGTGTTGACTCCAGGGAAGTGAAGAAAAGTCCGGTTGTAGCATTATAATATCCATCCTTCAATCTATCCATCCGTCTTATGGCTTGTTTACTCAAATTTTATAAATACTGAATGTGTCGTGTGCATAGGGTTGAGTGTCCAAATTACACCAAATTTGACAAAACGCTCCCTTGGGTCCTCATGTTGTACTTGAGGATGGTTGGTAGTGTGAGTTGGAAGAACGGACCAGCAAGCAGGAGTTGATTTTCCAGAAAAACTGAATGTTCCTTCCTCCATTTCCCCAGAGAGTGGAAAACAAAGACCAACCAGTTTGCTGTCTTCCAAGACCTTTTATACCCTTTCACCTGCTGTCTGTGGCCAATCAGGGAGGATCTCTGGAATTAGTGCAACTTCAGCCCAGGTGGCATCAATCTCCACTCATCTGGAGCTAATCAGTAGTTAAATGTACTTTGACAAAAAACATTAATCAAAAGTACGTCCTCAAGAGGCATAATATCTAGTAATATTGTTAATGAGTGGAGAAACAAGTAAACTGACTAACATTACAGCTGGAAAATTACCCACAAAGACATTTTAAAGGGGAAGTGAATTCTTTCTTTTTAAAGGGTATGGCAACTCAGGCAATGAAAGTCCCCCTACAGAAAACCAGTGGGAGCAAAAAGACTTAACACATTTAGTGAACAAGCATTTCTCAAACATCACAAGTTCACGGCTCATATAAATGTTGAACAGAAGAGTGAGAGGAATGTGCACCTTCCCTCTTACAGCATACAGACCAACATTAACTCAAGTAGTTTACATATTGGGAGTAGAGAGAATAGGCTCCAAGACACCCCATTAATAAGGGCTGCACAATTAATCAAATTTTAATTGCAATCACCATTTTGGCTTCTCGCAATTAAATAAACATTATCAACTGCAATATTTTGATGTTTATAATGTGTAGAAAACTGTAGTAAATCAAACGCTTCCACCGTCAATCAGCAGCCTATTGAAGCCGTTTTCATCAGCCGATTATATCAGACTTTTTGCCGGTCACACATACATGTTCAGCCGCCACATGATGGTTTACGTCGGCACACAGCAACACAGTCAGTAACGTAACACACACAACATGTCGGCAATGTGGAAGTTATTCAGTGTGAGTGAAGAAGACACACTGTAAAGCTGCAATTTGTAACAACTGCAAGTCCAAAATAAGCTGTGGAGGAACAACATTAAAACATTTGGAACAACTAACTTAATCAGACACTTGTATCGTAAATAATTCCCATGATGCTGCTCAGAGTAATCACAGTGACCGGCTCGTCCGCTGACAGCACAAAGTTAAAGAGCTGGTGATGCGTTCAAGCTCTGCTCAGCAAAAATGAGTATTGGTCGATGGTAAATTATAACGCATGATGCGTTATAATTATTATTAATTATCATTATTATCATGATGCGCTCAAATGTAACCTTGTAAAATTTAGTTTTTGCCGAGAAAGTTTAATGAATACAGTTGTTTGAAGGACATGTTTTCACAGCAATATAAATAGATATTAGAGAGGGAATTATGACCTGTTTAACGTCCTAACACTAGCTATAAGCAGCTTATAATATATAATTAAAACTACTAATGTCAAGATCCTTTTTAATCAAATGTTTAAATAAAAATACAGTCATATTTTTGTTCAGTTTTTATGAAAAAAAACCCCTATTATATGACAATAACAAAGTAAAGGATAATGTTTAGAGTTTTTGACGGTTGGAATTTGGCACAACTGTTTATTTAAATGTGAAATGCAATAAAATTATTTTGTCACTAAAATCTATGAATAATCGTGAAAATAATCATGATCCCAACATTGATCAAAATAATATGATTATCATTTTGGCCATAATCGTGTAGGCCTACCATTAATACATCAAGTGTGAAGTAGATCGGATGAACGGTTCTCGAAATATGCAAAGGACATACCCACATACAGACAGAGACTCCTTGCTTTATAGTCAGGCCTAGATATCTCTATAGCCACTTGATGGAGTGGCACCAAATCTTGAACGCACATTCATGGTTCCCAGAGGGTGTTTTGATAAAACTTATGATCCCATAACTTTTCATCTAGCGCCATCATCAGGTCAAAATTTCAGTTTGTCCAATGCTTTGGGTTAAATACTCTCAAAACTAATGACATTCCCATCAGCCTCAGCTGTACTTTGTTTGTCGTGCAAATAAGCATTGCAACATGCTAACACGCTTACATAACACGGTCAACGTTATAGCAGCTAAACCTCGACATCCTAGCATTATCATTGTAATATATTGTAATTTTTTTTTGTGAAGACTGGTCCTCAGGGTGAGGCCATGGACAGCACACTGCACACATTCTCTAATTGTTCTATTCTGCAGCATGTTGCATTCAAGCACAGCATATAACAGCAACTCTTCTCTTCCTCACTGTCCTCACTCCTACCTGAAAAATCTATTAAAAACAGGCGAAGGCTAAGCTGTCCACTCCACTCCACTCCTCTATCTAAAGTAAAAGGCAGCTGAGAGGGTTGTCAGGTGTTCTCCATTAGTGGTTAAAAAGCAGCATCTCACTCCCCGCTGACTGTACACTCACATAGCAACATGTAGGCATACATGTGTGTGCATGTACACGTGTGCATGTTGTGAAAAAGGAAAGCAACGTACACTGTCTGAGAAGGCAGAGAGAAGAGAGCAGCGACAGAACCAGATGCAGGTTCACAGCAGCAGGTAACAATCCTGTTTTCCGTTTTGGGCAGTCACTTAGTTTCCAAGGTAACTTTAAACACGCTCTCTCTAAAAATCTAGGATACGCAACGGTGCCTCAGTGGGCAGTGAAGGTGACTAGTCCATCCAGATCTCATCACAGGCTTATGTGTGTACCAAATGTGTAGTCTATTGTTTTGTCGGTACATCGCTTTTCCATTAAATAAGCGTCACAAAGTGTGTCACAATCAAAACAACCACAAGATAGAAAAAAAGATATTCTGGAGTTTAAATTAATAATTCCTTCTCTGATTACTTGATGTAGGCCGAATGTTATTGCTAACATTGTTAATGTTGTCCAGGTATTTTTGAAGTTTTTCTTGACCTCGATGTGTCACAGGTTATATGTAGCGCTATTGTCGCAAAAAGAAAATGTGGCCTGTGAACATCCAGTCAGTAATTGAGTTTGGCACCACAATTAGGAAAACAAATTAGTTGTATGTAAAAGTACGTTTTGACAGATCACTGAGAAAATGCCTTACAGTGACATGGACATGAACAGAAGAAGCTGCTCATACACCATTCGTAGCTACAACAAGTAATGCACTGTAATTTATATATATCCCATGAAATGAATTTGTATATAATCCACATAATCACGAACCAGGAAGTATAAAGAGCGATAAATGTATCGTAGTGAGGAGGTTGGGGTGGATTGTTGGGTTAAAAAACACCAGACTTTGTCCAAGAAGACGAGCGTTCGTGTTCCGTGTGAAACCAGAAGTCAACGTTGATTTGTCGCTCAACTTCCGTACTTAAATTACACCACTTCTGTAGTTATTTTAAACCAAACCACAATCTTTTCCTAAACCTAACTATAGTTTTGCTGCCTAAACATAACCAAATTGTTTCCTGTGAAGTTTATTTTGAAAAGACTGGAGCGGAAATTGACACGTGCGTCACATGTTGCTGGACATTTGTAGGAAAACACACTAAAAATGAGGGATAACTTTTCATAAGCTATCATACGAACCGTAGTATGAGGATCGGTGCCTTCTGTTGCTGCTCAGGGATTCTTCTGAGGGTTATGAGAGATACAACTGAGAGCAAAAAAACTTCACCTGTAGTAAAAGTACTTGGAAAGCCTTAATGTCAGCTAAAAACCATCCCCCCAATTGTTACACACTGGTCCTTTCAGATACAGTATTCAGACATTGTGTTCATTCTGAATAGTATGAAAGTTAAGCAGTAATGCTACTACGTAATCAACTTACAAAGTCAGGTATGCCAACATTTCAACTGAGTGGTAAGTTGGTTTCCTGTTCACGCACAATTCCTTCACGGCAAAATGCTGTCAAATTAACTGTAACAGACGCATTTAGAAAGCCTGGTGGGTACTACATCGTCTGTTTGCCTGAAATTAGCTTTTAAATTGCTTTACCTTTCGGTGTAGCTGTCTGTCCTGTGAGCAGAGACTAGAAAGGCCTCGCTGCAGTGGTCAACAGCAGACTGAACACCTGCCAATTTATTCTAATGTATGGACGTGTAGCAAGCGTGTGTGCGTGCTCAGTTTCCAGGATCGATAAAGGTTTATGAGACTATGAAAGTGAATAGTTTAATTTGATTATATACATCCTGTAAACACTGCTTGGTTTCATGATGATTTCCTTTGCACATGTGGGTTACAATGTTTTCTGTTCCAAGCTACTTAAAGTAACGTCATTTTTTAGACTGCAGTTTATGGTTTATTGGGGGGGGGTATCTCTCTCTCTCTCACACACACATAGACCCACACATATCCACACAGACACAAACTGCCTCCTCTGTGAAACCCAACCTGGATTGGATTGTCCAATGTCATGGATCACTCTGGATAAATAAATTTGCTTTCCCACTTCCTCCCGACTTAATCCCGTCTCCACACACACAGACACACACACCACAGGCCTCTGCAAATTGTTAGCACCCGCTGCCTGTAATGTGATATCACAACAATTAGCAATTAGACACTATACAACACTGGAACATTGAATTTATGTTTCTGTCTGCGCCGTTTGCAGATGCGATGGTGCTGGGTGTCATTGGGAAATTTTATCACAGCTTGGGTAATGGAATCGGCGAGGGAGGTGGGAGGGGTCTGAGAGATTGTGTTGTCAGGGCTTACTGACAGACGAGCTGAGCTTTTCCTCCCTCTACTCCCTCTCTTCACCTTTAATGTAATGAGCCTTATTGGTATTAAAGTTTACAAACAATATTGCAGAGGCAATTACATACAATTGACATATAAATTAGATGATTAGGCCGTCTATACGTGCACGCTTGTGGATTTCTGTGTATGCGAGTGTGTAACAGAACAATTGAATTTAAAAAGAAAAGACAGAATAATAAAATAATTGTAGCAGCGTCGCAGCTCATGAAGGAAAACAACAAATGGGTGGATGATGAGGAGAATAGCAACATGCGTTGATCAAATAGTTTTCTCTCTGGCTCTGCATGCGCTAATATATTGTTCTGCCTCCAGGGAACTGGATGTTTTTTCTCTACGGAGCTTTTGATATTTGTTCTGAGGATGTATCAAATTGTTTACAATTATATTTTACTTCAGTAAACTTCATCATTATCTGATTGTTATTCTACTCTCTGTTGATAGAATGTCATAGTGTGAAACGACACAGGCATCTTTCTATAGCCAGGGATGTTTGAGTCTATAAAAAGGTTGTACATAGTTGATATTTCTCTGTTTAAATTGGTCCCACTGGTCAAGTAGTCTGCTAGATTATACTTAAAGATTAATAGCACTGAAGTTTGCTATGAGATATTGTTCATCGATTTTGTTTGTCTTTGGTTATAATTTGGTTGGGGCAGGTTGTCTAGGGGTTGTTAGTGGACTCGGGTACTCTATGTTCAACAGTCAACAACTGTCCAGTCAGCAGAGCAACTCAAATATAACTGGATAAATAACAATTTTGAAAACAAAAAAAAATGTTTTTACATAATAATAATAATGTATCAAATGACAATGTGAAAGAGGTCGCTCGGAGTCGTAGTGATGATCCTTTCAAAAATTATCCTGAATCTGCAGCTCCCCTCGGCTTTACGGAGCTTCATAGTGAGCTTCAACTACTTGTTGAGCTGTCCGGCTGCAACTTTACTGTTTTGTTTCACCCTCACCGACTCCCATAGCATCATTGTTTAAGTTAAGTTCAACAGCCAAATTCAAAATTTTAAATGCATTTATAGATGCAGAGCCGAAACCTAAAGGAACTGTGTGTAGGATCTGCCGGTATCTAGCCGTGAGGTTGCAGATTGCAACCAACTGAAGCCTCTACTAGAAGAACTACGGTGTCGAACGCGAAAACGTGAATGACCCTCTCTAGAGCCAGTTGTTAAAAGAGTAGCGCAGGTCATTTGGAGCAGAGCCAGTGGGAAGTGAGTGGTGAAGCAACAGAGAGTGGCGGTGACAGCAGCGAATGTAACGTTATCAACTGCGGCCTAAGCCGGAAAAGTTAACAGTGCTTGGTTTGTCCATTCTGGGCTACTTGCAACATGGCGGCGCAACGAGGTGGCCGGCTCCGAGAAGAGAAGACCCGCTCCCTATGTAAATATAAACGGCTCATTCGAAGGAAAGAAAAACACGCCGATTCTTATTTTCAGGTGATTATACACTAAAGAAAACAAACTTGATAATATTATATTCCATTTCTTCCAATAGATCCCCCTACATGTTACACACTGATCCTTTAAAAAGTTGTCAGAAGAGACTGGGCAAGGAAGCCGTCACTCACACACACAGACCCGAGTCCCTTTCTACTCCAGCCTGCTAAATGGTCATCTAGAGAATATTGTCAATAAACAAGTTCCCTTGTTTTCAGTCAAATGTATCTGTATGCCAACTCACTTAACTGATTGGTGGTTTATGATGCTTTTCAATAATTTTTATTTGACAATTTCTATTTGCTGAAATGACTTCTTAAGATGGCACATGCAGTTATAGCGGCATTAACAGAAACATGAATTTGCAAACATGAATTTGTTTGGTAATATGTGTAATTTAGTTAATTGTTGTGACAGCAATGATAACTTTATTCCAACATGATAACGCAGATTTTTCAACCAGCGTTTAATGGCAGAATGAGGCTCTGTCTGTCCTGACAGTTACCACTGACGGTCTTTCCTTCACACTGGTGACTCTCTTTACAGCCATCTGAAGGCAGCAGGCATCTGTTCCAGCAGTCTCTAACTGGAGAGATGATGCATACGGTCAAGCCACAATTACGCACGGCAGATCTTCCGGTTGATATTTTGTACAACCAGCATCAGACTGTTGTAAAATAACCACAGAATCCCCATGCTAATGTGCACATCAAATGTGTTGTTTTGATTAATTATGGTACACAATTTATTCTGCACATCAACGCGCAGTTAGCCGTAGAGAGTTAAAAGAAAGTGAATATTGGACTTAGATTTGCCAGGCAGACAGAATCATACCTGTCAATGAATGATAATGTTGCTCCATGACTGCTGGATATGTAAATAAGCAACTGATTGCCATCAATTTTGCCATATCACCTTGCTAATGTTGCTCCTAAGTGGCCAAAAAAATCAGTTTTGCTTAAATCAAGGAACCCTCCAAACCCAATCATTATATTTGGATCATCCACATCAGACTTTCAAAACGGCCCTAAGTGTAATCTGCAGTGAAAACGATTGCCAAAGGCATTTTGCCAAAAAACATTATGATGCTTTGGCGATGATCGAGGGTCGTAAATGTTACCTGCTCAGCAAGGCTGAGTAATTCCTGGGGTGATTACTGGGGTGTTATTATTTATGAAGACCCTCAATCATTTTTGTGTAGGCAGCCGATAGCAGAAAAATATGTCAATGACAACACCTGTTTTGTGTGATCAGCTATAGTGAAACACAAAAAAAGACATCACAGAGTGTCAGAGGCTACAGAAAGATGGCTTCTTAACATCATGGACGAGCGATGTGTTAGCCATGTTTGTTGTAACTTTATTTCTGAAAATCACACGTCATCTTTTCAAAAAGATTACCATTATTGCTGGTCGTAATACCAACATAGTGTGGATGAAAAGGCCAAAAAGTGTTGTGTTGTCTTCACATTCAGATGCCTAAGTGTGGACATGATCCTATATATACACACACACACAGATAGTGGCTGTCTCTCTGTCCTATAAAGTTGCAATATCAGCAGCAGATAAGGAGAGCAGTGTGTGGTGAAAATGAAAGGTCAACAAGGGTAAAGAGACATAGAGGGAGAGAGAGAGATTTGAGAAAATCATGGAACATGCAAAATAATTAGTGGTCAAATTTCCCTGAGTACTGGATGTTGAGTTTTATAAGATGTGAGTCAGAGAAATGGGACAGAGGGAAAAAGGTCAGTAGCTGTGTTCCCATCCAATTGTCAAGCAACTTTTAAGCAAACTTTTGAAATGTCGCAAAAAAAAGAAATGCAAATTAGGCGCTCAACTGGATTAACTGGTTTAGAGCGAGTAAACTCGGCTTGTCGGCTACAGCTTAGTTTGGTCAGAAGGTGGCACTATAGGCTATATGGATGGCTGTAATGCGCCAGTAAACAGAGTAGAAGAAGTAGAGGTTGCACAATCCGAACTGGAAACAAAACAAGTCGGCCTGGCCATGCATGCATCTAACAATCTACGATAGAAAAATGGAAAGATGTTTCAGGAATTGGGCAAGTTGTAGTTGTTCTTTCATGTCAGCTAGTATTGGCCATGTTTCATGTCAAGAATTTGCACGTTATGGGAATATCCAAGAAGACACCAACAGCGGAAACAGCGGATCAGTCATGTGAAATAACACTTAGCGTAAAATCATTTTTTCCGCAATTGAGGAAGTTTTGTCGATTAGCTTAAAAAAAAAAAAAAATAATGCCTGACAACGACTAATATATTTGACTGCAGGACATCTCTGACTACATACATGCTGAAAATCAAACATTTTTACTGTATTAATTTAGAAAGTCCCTAGAAGTGTATGAATTAATTTGTTACGCATGGTCTATTTTTAAAAAGGTTAACAAAAATCGCAATAAATCGTATATCGAATCACAATTCTTGTAGAATTGCAATACATATCAAATCGGCACCCAAGTATCGCAATAGTATCGAATCGCCCCAGCCCTACTATATATTCACTTCAAAACTCGTCAAATAGCATCGTACCAGAGAAGGAGAGAAAATTAGCGAGTCCACCCGGGTGTTATCTTTCCATCACTGTCAATCGGAGCTGGAGCTGATAAATACCTGTGACTACTGCAGAGACATTTGTCCTGGGAATGAATGCCGATTGTAACCTTTCCCAATGAAGACAAAAGCCAGATATTAGTGGGGTTTTTGTCCAGTGGGAAAGGGGCTCTAGTGAGTGTGTAAACCCTCTGAGGTGTACTTTAAAGCCTATTTAGCATTTAACAGCTAACACAATAAAACAACTAATCCGAAACATGTGCAATGAAAAAATTGAAAAACAACAAAACCTCACTCAGGCTGACATTTACCAGATACACACTTTAGAGGCACACACATACACACAAAGAGCAGATGCACTTACATACAGACATATAGGCACACATACAGTAGATGAACACACACACAGTCCATGGGGTTTATCCTGGGTTATCTGGGATCTCATTTCAGGAGATGGGCCTCTGCTTGGATTGGTTTCCTACTTGGGGGGAGAGAGAGAAGGAAATGGATTGTAGAGCCGTCCTCTGATTGATAAACCATGTATGTGGTTTCCTCGGCTAAACCTGTGTGTGTGTGTGTCTAAAGGTGAGGTGGTGGAAAATGAAAGTCTGTTAGATCGAGCTGATACTGAAGGACTCATGACGTGATGTAGCACTGTGTGTGTGTGTGCATAATAGTGTGAGTTTATAAACTTATTTTATTCCGCTCTTGTGTAGCTTCTTCTATCTAAAGAGGGAGTAAAAGTAGGAACGCCACTCTGTTGTGTCTTGCATGTCAAACAAGGACATCAAGTCACAAGAGTTTTATTTTGCAAATTTTTTTCCCTCTCAGCTGGTACCCTCTCATATATCTCATAGCTTTGACGCTTGTGACTTTACATGATTCAATAAAATACCAGTGGAGCGATAACTGGTGCTGATCTCTTAGTATTATCAACTAAAGCATGCACGGCGTGTGCCTCTACGTATGCACATGAAGTGTGTTAGACATAGGGCTGCACGATTATGGCCAAATTGATAATCGCGATTATTTTGATCAATATTGATATCACGATTATTTATCACGATTATGAATTGATTTTAGAGACAACAATTTTATAGCAATTTCATATTAAAACAAACAGAGCACTGTTTTCACTTCCATGCCGTGCTACATTCTTGCTAATGTACATTTAGAGCTGCACAATGTTGGAAAAAACTGACATCGCACTATTTTTTTTCTGCTATATAAGTTCCAATATGAAAAAAAAACAGGAATATTAACGCTAGTGAATGAGAAACATTATCTGTTTTCTCAGCAGCTGTTCTTAAGGAGCAGCATCCCCAGCTGCTCCGCTCAGGTGCTAACAGCGGAGGATTGTGACTCAGCTGGATAGAGGCAGCACCCGTGTGTGAATGGTTGCAGGCTTTGCAGGGAAAAACAGCATGCGTGCTTCAAAAAATCTACTGCACATGAGAAATATATATCAAAATCTCTCTCTTGTCATACAGTGAACTGATCCCAAATCTGGAGGACATTAGGTGGCCTTCACTGGCTAATGTGCACAGCAATTTGTACTCTGAATCATATTATTATAAAATTATCCAAAAAGCAATGGCAATAAATGATTCCCATTAGTCCACTGTTGCAGCTTGTGATTTGCAAATACTGTAAATCACAGATGGAAGCTCACACCCGCTGCAGAGTGCCTCCATAAATAAATAAACTCTTCAGTGGCAACAACTAATTAAATGGAAACATTTCTTCTATGAAATGAAGTCCAATTTTAGTTTTCATCTTCATTATCAAAGTACACATTTATAAGTTAAATCTCTCAATAAGAATGTAAGTTTCCACATATGGCGTAGTTCTTAGGATGTCCATTAAAGGATTATTAGCATATGAAGCACATATGTATAATGTACTACAGATACATGCATAATGCATTGTAAGACATACAAAATATATGACAATAATTTATATAATCATTTATTCATTATGCATTATGATGATTTATTAAAATAAGTCTTAAAGCATTGCCATTAACAAATAATGGCCTGTATTTGTTTCATTTTTCATAAATGTTGGTCTGCTTGATGTAATGAAAATGGCTATGTAATGTGTGAGCCATGACACATTTTTGGTTGCTTCAAACAAGTACACAGTAAGAAAAGTAAAGATGTGACACATGCACATATAATTATTAATTCCATGCTGCTGTAGGAATATGAGCGAAAGCAAAGTTAGATAGTTGACACTCTTCAATTCATTGATATTCACACTTGTATTTTCTGATGTTATTTTTGAAGAATGCCAGGTCTGTGGGTCGCAGACAGCCAGTATTCCCAGTCAGCCGGTGATGTTCTTTTAACAAGGCTGTGGCACTGCCTGTGCTATCGTACTTCTGCTTTGAATGTCTGTCATGCTCTCTGGAGGTTGTGAATGTGGACTGTGGTGTTGGGATCAACAAACAGCAAGGTGGTTGTGTCCTGCCCCTCTCAGAGCCCCACAGCAAAGTGTGTTCACTGGATACAAAACCAAGACAGCCGTACATAACTTGAAGCAGACAATGAGCTTTTCACAACCCCATTCTTCATCCATTATGGCAACAGAAAGCACACTGATGTTCATGTAACATCTTACGAATGTCTCATGACTGATAATGCATTATGAAGGCTTAAAGCTTCAGTAGGCAATAATTCTTTGGCATCATTGGGCAAAAATTCCATAATAACCTTTCAGCATGTTGTAATTCAAGTGTTCTGAGAGAAAACTAGATTTGTGTACCTCCTCATGGCTCTGTTTTCAGGATTTAGATAATCTAGCCCGTGACGGAAGACTTTGACCAATCACAGGTCATTTCAGAGAGAGAGAGCGTTTCTATTGGCTGTGCTCCGGCCATATGAGCGGTGCTTGGTATTCCCTCAAGAGATCTCAACATGGCTGCCGGGTCACAAACTTTCTCATTTTACAGCTAAACTGTGCACTAAAAGATGATTCTGAAAACATTTGAGGTGAGAAATAGACATTACAGTAACAGACTATTGATTCATATTTGATCAGCGCTCAGTAGTTTGACCGTTTGGTCGTAATTTGTGAGTGATTGACAGCCGGCTCTCATAGACGGCAGCTGGACAGCGGACTCCAGGTCAGCTCTGATTGGTTGTTTTCCTCCGGTCTGTGAAATCTTGCAGATGCCATTGGGAGCACCAGAGGACACCGGAGGACACAGAGGCACATGCATTTTTTCAGATTACCTGTTTCATGTATTACTGTCAGGCTATAGTGACTGTTTTATAAAAATAACTTTTTTTGATTTATAAAAATAACATTTTTTGATTTACAGATATCTCCTTATACATTCGTGGCTTATGGACTCATTGGCGTTTACGGTCCAAAATGACGGCAGCGCTACCACAGCGCCATCTAGCGGCCATTGTCAAAAAACCACCAGAGCTTCGCCTCTTTGCTACTATACTCTTTGGCCAAAGAAAAAAATCAGTCACAGACTGAGTAGTATTCTTTAGGTGGAGTAAGCAAGTTTAGTGTGTAAAATCATGCTCCTTTCATTCTGTATTTTTCATCGTTTGGAATCATTTAAGCACTTATAGTATTTACTAGGCAATACATGCACTAAATACTAACAACAGAGAAGCACCAATTTTCTAATAAGATGTCAGAAAGTTGATAAAGGGAGTATTTTGCCCCCTCCCAAAAACAAAAAGCCAATGTGGTCTTTTAAATCCACTGAAGCACACAGTGGGCAGTATGTTTTGCTGCTTGTTATGCTGCGGCTGTCAAAGCTGCTTCTTCAGTCCAAACTGGATTGAAATTTTTTAACCTCTGGGTCTTGGAGGCAGACCAAGCATACCAGCGACAGAAGTAGAGCAGAACATTACACCAATGAGTAAGAAAGAGCTGAAAGCTGAAAGAGGACAGTTTAGAGATAAAGGTTAGGGGGACGAGGGATAGGTGAGAAAAGCGGGGAGAGAGAAACAGAGAAAGGGGGAGAGATCCATACAAGCTGCCCAGTTTGGCTTCTGTTTAGAGAATTGAGAAACAGGAAATCAATAGCGGCGGCCAGGCAGCCAAATAATGGAGGCTTTACAGTGGCACACAGCAAACGATGACCACACATTAATAAGGAAAATGCTATTTGGGGGAAATGAGACGTTATCGTGGGCTGGGGCCTTGTTGTGGAATGAGAAATAGACAGAGTGGGTGCTGCAAAAATGTGAAATGCGATGTAAAAATCTACACTTTAGCAAAAAAATGCTCATGTTGATGATTGTTACTGCAGGTAATTAAAACATGGCAAAGTGCTATTTATCCTTTACCTGATAGTGGTCTAATGTGAAATCAATATTACTATGCATAAGACTGAAGAGCAGCAAATGTTGCAAAGAAAACATTAGAGGATGGATAGAAGCCTTCAAGATTTGCAACCAGTATAGATTTTTCTGCAAAGTTATGAACCATTTTTAGTAAGGGTAAAATTACAGTAATCTAGTAGTAGGTGTTTTGAATATGTTTAAGACTGTGGAGATTGTTTAGCTTTCAGTTTTCTTAAACCACAACATAATGTGTGAAGCAGGGCATTTAATCAGGTAAATAATGGGTGAGGATATAATTCATCTCTCTCTCCCTCTATACGGAACAGTTTAATTGCAAAATTGACACAAAATCAGAGCAGGAAATTATACACACGGCCGGTAACGCTTAAGATCAATAAAGCTTTGTGAAACTGAGCTCATCCTTTTGCAATCTGCACCCTGCAACCCTCTCTCCTTGTATCCTTTAGAGGCCTCTCTCACTGTAATACAGACCTCCCAATTCGTCAGTAATTCTTCATTACGGTCTCACCCTTTCCACTGGTTTACCTCACTCTGTTGAAGTCATCCAGTAATTGAAGAGAAGTGTGCAGTCAGCTTCCTCCTTAAAGGTCACATGGAAAAAAAAAATGTCCGCCTGACAGTAATGGCTACACTGGGATTGGATCTACCACCGTCTCTGTTAATTTGCTCTTAAACCTGACCAAATGTCAGCAGCACGCCTGTGTGAGGTTCCTGCAGCATAGTGTCAGTTTGTGGTGGTTAAAGATGGTTGGGATGGTGATGAATGGTGTTGGAGTCATTAGCTATGGTATGAGAGGGGATTATGCCTTATGTGTCTCTAGGTAGAGTTACACTCAAAGCATCTGATCTCCTGATACATGCTAATAGGTGACATCAGCAGGAATGCATGGCGATGAATGCATTTGAAAGTGATTATTTAATGATGAAGTTAGCTTGTTTTATTTTTCTTCACCAGACACTTAGTTTTAACTGTTAAAGGGACTATTTGTAACTTTTTAAGCGTATAAATGTAGCGGGTCGGCACACATGCGCGTTCGCATAAGC
>CAKALG010021100.1:0-22596 GCA_916700815.1 Helicolenus hilgendorfi
GTTAGCTCTGTCAGCACTTGTTGCCGTTGTGAGCACTGTTTTATATATATATGTATATATATATGCATATATATAACAGCGGAGATGTTGAGATTTTCAGGTCACACAAGGACTGAATTTATACACTGTCAGCAACTAGAACAATGTTAAAATGCATTATGTATATTTCTTCATTGTTCAGATGGCTAAAGCTTTGTATTCCTGTTAGAGAGAAACACACACACACAGACAAACACGCACACACACACCCACACGCCTAAGCCTTGTTGCTAGCCAAGTGCCTTTTTTGTCCTGATTTGTTTTGTGCTCTTTCAGCAGGATTGCTTTATCATCAGAGAGGATGGAATATCACCTCTGTGCAAATTGGAAATACTTGGCCTTAATCCATCTACGTGTTTGGCACTCTCTTTACTCAGTTTGATCCACATGTATACACCGTTTATGTGTGTGTGTTTGGATTTGATCAAAAGCGACTAGGTGGCTAACACGTTCATTCTAACTTGCAGACTTCAGCTAAATCTCCTTAAATATAAGTTCACCAAACGCTTGGTTAACTTACAACGTTAGGAAGAAGAAGCGGTTAAATACATCTAACGGAAATTAAATAGTGTCCAGTTGCCTCTCTGGTTACCTTGATGTGTTGACATCACAGTAGGCATGACCTTTTCCCCTCAGCTTTAATTAAATTCAACTGAACCAGGCAGATGTCAACAGAAGGGCACTGGGCAAGACTGACCTTTCTCCTCTGTTAGATTGCAGTTAGTGGGCTGAGGTGCTATATGGGGGATTTTAGGCACTCGGAAAAGACTTTTCTACAGTCATCCAAACTTATACACATATATTGCAAAGCATTTACACACACTTGCATGTGGACCAGTATCATCAATTTTTGCAACTGTTTTTATCAACATCCGCTCTTGCTGCAGAGCCACACTTGCCAAAAATTTAACAACAAAAGTTGTTTTACGAGGCTTCGAGTCAAAACAGGAGGCGGCGGGAGAGCAAAGCGATGTGGTAACATTTATACAACCCGCCGTTCATTTTCTCTAACACTGAAGGGTGAGGAAGTAACATCTTGGTGGTGTGATGATTATAGAACCCTGGGAGCGATATAAGTCATCCATCATAGTCATACTAGCCAGATAAAAAAAAAAAAAACAGCATACAGACACACACAATGAAGACAGTCTGCTGCCGGGTAAGGAGCTGAAGCGTAAGCACCACCGTCGTGGGCAGTGATGAGGTAGCGTCTTCTCCTGCTGAGCACTGACAATCAGAGACGTCTTTAGCTTGCATGAGTCTGCGCCCTGAGGATGTTTATGACACTATTTAGGATGCACAATGGATCCGTGTGCGTGAGCACATAAAGGGCACTTAAATTCAGAGTCAGCTGCAGGGCTCTTTTGTGATTAAAAAAAAAAAGTTAAGTTGTAATAGGAAAAAAAAAAAAAGGTCTAAAGGTGACCAGCTCACATTTATTGATCATCTGGTAATTATGAATACACTGGTCCTGGTTCACCTTCATCCTGTCCTGCCAATATGACTTTAATATTAATATTCATATGGTAACTTGTGATTTTGATCTGTTGAACGTTCCTTTGAAGCTACTCAACAGAGAGTTTAAGATATTTTTCTAATATGATATCAGTATCATATTATATGGACTGTCAGCCTGTGTGTCCTGCGTCTCTCCAGATAACAGGGAAGGGATTTGTATGCCAGTCACAGGTGCTGCTGCAGTCTGCAGCAGCCACAGCTGAACAGAGTGGGCAGAATATTCAGAAAACACCCACATCAGGATCACCACCCCCAGCCTGGCGTTACTGGCCTTTACTACGCGTTCACCAGCAAGAAACAAGAGGCCATGCAAAGCAATAACCCACACGGCCAAACACAAACATCAACATCACTTCAGTAACCAAGGAGAGCGCACGCCACAAGTCTGAATTTACCAATGAACAAATTTTGCAATAAAAATAGAATCCTCACTGTCAACAATCCAACTACAGTATGAATAATATCAGCAGTGCCTTCTTTATTCATTAAGATTAGCAGTTTGCAGTCACAACCCTACCACAGTAAAGTCGTTTCTCCATTACTTTCACTCTCGTAAACTTATCTTATGTGTTTCTCAATGATGCCTGGTGCAACTCCAAGACAAAGGTCCATATTTAAACAATCTATAGCGCATGGTCTAAAGTGCATGGTGCATGTGCATTTAGGGAGTGTCCAACTCCCCTTTTGCTAGTTAAGCGGCCTATAATCTGGGCACAAAGTAAGGCACAAGGGGTTGTATTTAGTGTCTTATTTAATCCTAGGTGTGTTTTAGGCATAACAGGAATTAAACCAATCAGACTGTCATCTCCCATTCCCTTTAAAAAAGTCAGGTGTGCCTGCACATTGTCGCATTGCTATTAAAGAGAGGGATTGAGCAATTTGGAGTAGCAGGTGTTTTTTTTTTTGCTGAGGAAACAGATCTGCTCCTTCGAGCCATTTAGTTGGATCATTTGTGAAGTCTTTTATAAGATATGGACAATAATCTACTCCGATTCTGTCTAATTTGAAACCATGTCCCCAACTATGGCACGACGCCAACTGTATGTATGGCGTTGCATACTCGTTAGATGTTAAAAGGCCACGCTTGGAATAAAAGGTTTTACTAGGGTTAAAGACAAGTTTAACAGCAGCTTACATGCTCATGCACATACTGTACAGCTACGTGCCTGCAGGAGCTGCATAATCTGACATAGCCAGTCCTCCCACTCATCAAGCTCAGTTACAAAAGTTCAGGAGGTCTTTATACTTGGAAACGAATGTTTTAATTTTTTTTACAATCAACAGAGATGTTTAGATTTTCAGGTCACACAAGGACTGAATATATACACTGTCGGCAAGTAGAACACTGTTAAAATGCATTATGTATGTTTGTTCATTGTCTAGATAGCTAAAGCTTTTTATTCTCAGTAGAGAGAGAAACACACACACAGGATTTTTTTTCTCTCTCGCTCTTTCAATTTAGTTTTCAACTTCTTTCAAAGTATATACTTTACTTTCTCCTATTGATCCCTCGAGACAAAATGCTTTCCACTGTGTGATGAGGGTTCAGGCTCAACAAGGTTTTGGTGCTGCAGCATTGAAGAAGTTAAAGTTAAAGACAGCATTTAACAGGCACGACTAGGTAGAGCTCATTCTGCACACACACACACACACACTGTAAGATGATCAATATGGATCACCCTGTTGCACCCCATGTGATGTCCTTTCAGGCGAGGATGTGTATAATGTGAGAGCAGCGGTGCAGCTTGCCTCCCTGCTGAGAGTTGAACCCTGGTCTCTGGAGACAGCAGGAGGCTCATCATCCAAATGTTAACAGTGCTGCCAATTGCAGGCGCAAATATGGAAACACTGAGAACAAGGCATGAATAAATCAACACTAACATACTTTTAATGTTAGTTTATATTATATAATACAGCTTGGTAAAGCGTTGAATTTGCTCCCCAGATTCCACATTAACTATCTCAATAACAAGGCAAACTGACTGTCAACACTGAAACTAAAATGCATGCCTTTACATCTACTTTTTACTTTATATTATAGAAAAATAACAAAAAAGTTATGCAGACTCCAACTTAAAGGTCTTATTGATAACATTTTTATATAGACGAATACTTTAAAAATAATATGTCTAGAGTGCTTTTAGAAAGGTGTCAAATAAAAGTATGACTTTTCCTAAAGAGAGAGAGAAAAAAGAAAAAGAAACTAGGGACCATCTTGGGATGGGATCACACGAGCCACGACACCAAATCGGGCCTGGGGAGATAAGCTACTGCTACTACCTTAATTTTGATCTCAACTGGGGATTTCGTAGATATGCATACGGCTAAAAAGAACATTTTCAACAAAGTTTTTTGAGTAAATGAGGGCTTTTTCATACCAATTTCAAATCTTCATCATCGTGCAACAATATGTTATTTGTAAATTTTTCGGGGGGAATCATAATTATATTAATTTACATAGCTAGGACACCTGTCATGCAACAGATTAGATTCAAATCCACTGAACATTAATTCCAGTGTATTTTCTAAATATCCTGAAGGCCATTGTTTACAGGGCACATGTTCTAATGATCCGGCCTTAGGCACTAACAATGCCAGGAACACCACCGTGACCATGCTGCCGGTGTCAACGGGCAGGGTTATATAGAATAATTAGCTCCTTGGAGATATGATATATTCTGCTGGCATGTTACCGACACATTTTAATGACCAGCTCAGAGTTTTAAATACCATGACCTTCAGTTTAGTGTTTGTGTGTCTCACCTGTTTCCTGCCTACCTGAGTGTGCTCATGCACACACAATGCAAACTGTGTATGTGCCTGAATGCAGTGGTACTAAAACTTTTTCTATCATTCTCCCCTTTGGAGGAAGAAATATTTTCAGGGGGGTAAGGGCATTTTTATAAAACGGTCGCTATATCCTTACAGTAGTGCATGAGACAGGTAATCTGAAGAAAATCATGTTCCTCTGTGTCCTCCGGTGCTCCTGATGGAATCTGCAAGATTTCACAGACCGGAGGAAAACAACCAATCAGAGCCGAGCTGGAGCCTTGCCGTCTCTGAGCAGCTGTCAATCACTCGCAAACTCCGCTAAAAAGATCAAACTAGGCAGCGCTGATCAAATATGAATCCATATTCTGTTACTATAATGCCTATTAAGATGTAAAATGAGAAAGTTTGTGACCCGGCAGCCATGTTGAGATCAGTTGAGGAAATACCAAGCTCCGCCCACCAGCCGGTGAACAGCCAATAGGAACGCTCTCTCTCTCTGAAATGACCTGTGATTGGCCAAAGTCTCCTGTCAAGGGCTAGATGTTCTAAAGCCTGAAAACAGAGCCATGATGAGGTGCAAAAGTCTGGTTTTCTCTCAGAACACTTGAATTACAATATGCTAAAAGGTTATTATGGAATTTTTGCCCAATGATGCCAAAAATATTCAGCCTACCCCCGCTTTGACCCCTGGTCTCATACCGTCAGCAGCCAGAGTTTTCAGATACACTGGTCTCCCCTCATCTCCCACCGCCTTCAATACATATTTATGTAATTTATGGTGCTGTTCGATTGCAGCTAGACCGCCCCGTTACAGGTTCATGCGGGAGAGAAAACAGTTTTTAACTGCAGTGAAACTGCAAAATATTTCCTTTGATAAAAACACGTAGTGAATTTTGGAAATAATTAGGATCTCTCTTTTTTCAATACATTTTGACTGAGGTTGGAGGGGAAGGTTGAAGCTGGGCTAATGTTCCTGTAAGTTTAATAATAATTAGAATGTCGATGTTATGAATGAGGCTTCAAACTACTCGCTGCAGCTCGTCATATTTTCTTTTGATTACCGTCAGATGGGCACGTTGTCTTGTTTGCCTTTTTGTCCCTGTCAAATATCTGTCCATTCTGTAAACCTACAGACAACCAGTCTGAATGAACACCATTGCCACCATGGATGTACAAAAGAGTCGATCTGTTTACTGTTCCGCCGTGAAAAAAGATTCCGACGTCAAAACATTAATTGCGTATCACATTTCCCCCCCGTCATGCTCGCCCAACCCGTCACAGAACCACTGGCCTGAATGTGTGGGATGGTCTATGGCTGTGCTCTCTCTCCTTCTCTTTCTCGACCTCCCCCTCACTCTGTCGAGACAGCTACTGTAGCATCACTTGAAATCAATAAAACGGGTGATACACATCGCAACAGGCAGGACAATTTGCTTCATTTAGATCTTCTTAAACTGAACCATGGACCCAAGTATGAATGTTTGCACTGGAAGCTCTACTGCCTTGTATTCATTCCAGTATTTCCAAATGATGAAATTCCACTCCTAAGCTGCCAGGCATCAAACTAGTAAAAAAAAAAAAAGGGAGAAAATTGGGGCACAAAAAAAGAGAAGCTATTTGAGCTCTGAAAACTCAGCCTCAACAGTTTCCAAAACACATTCCTTAAAATGCAGATCACAGCACAGCACTAAGTAGTTCATACACATGAAATAAAGAAAAGAACTTGAGGGGGGGGAAAGCAGAAACATAACAAAAGCAAGAAAAGTGCATGTCATATCACAGGATATGAAAGCCTTTTTCTACCTCCTGTCTTTTCATGCCTCTCTTTTTAATAAGAAGCCTTTCTAGCTGCTAACAACACTCCACATCAAGATGCTATGCTGAGTGTGTGTGCCTGTGTGGGTCCTCTAATAGGTGTCTGTGTAATTGGCTGGTTGACAGGCTGATCACTAACAGGCGTGAGATGAAGGGCTCCGCGGAGGAGACGTCCATCCTCGCTCTCCTCCTGTTGCCATGTCACCGTGACAAGCACACATCTGTAAGCAAAATTAACCAATGCTGAGCACTCTAAGGGTGGAAGCCTGAATATGAAAAGATCAGTGTGTACCCAGTTTCTAATAATGGTACATGTGTCCTGCATTTTTTTAAAAAAAGCAACTATACGTCAGAAGTGTCAGACTGACCACTGGAGAGTTCAATAACGTACATAAGATAACTACAAAACTGCAGCTGTACAGTGACACATGTAGGCCATTTGTACAATATGTGATTATATAGTGTATCTGGAGTATTAACCTTATAATGTTTAGAGGTACTGTACTCCCCCCGGGGAGACAGAGAGAAACAGAGAGAGAAGTAGAGATGTGATACAAAACCTTTCTTTGATCATGAAGCCTAATGTAACTCTACAATTCTCTGGTTTACCAGTAAAGTGTATGAACTGCAGTGCAGATCGGAGTCTCTGTAACGGTGACAAACAACAGCTGTCTCATACGAACGGGTCTAACGCTGGCTGCATCGTCATTGCTCTGCATTTTTATAAACGGTGATAAACTGGTCAAGTTCACGATCTGTATAACGTTCTAAAATTGGTGTATAATGTTGTTAATAAATTATCCGGGCCATTCAAATGAAAGAAAAAGCCATTTATGTCGCCCTGCATTTAGTATGACGTCAATATATTACCCCCCAACTCTGTCTTCCAGCGTCCTGGCATGTGCCCTTAAGAGGGCGCCAAAGATCCCAGGGGGTGCGCCAGGATTTGTCTTCTCTGAGGTTGTCAATATAAGACTTGCATATGGTTAACTAAAATCATAATGAAACACTTACCGCTCAATGTATACGAAAACAAACAGCATATGTTACTTTCTAATTTGTTCAAACACCTGCAGGCAATTATTTTTGACGGAACCATATGGTTAAGAAGAAGGGGGGTAGCCGCTTGATAGGAAATAGCCCAAAGTAGTAAGATATTGGTATAACTCTTCCTGCGTTATCATGTCAAAGTGACAAAATCTATTTTAAAGGAAATGTCCCGACTGGTGAGCGATGCCTGTATTCAGAAGATGTCGCACCGGTTCGAGAGGTCTAATCATAGACGGGCCTGGTGGTGAGGCAGCCTGATCCCTGATGGCTTTTCTGCACTTTTAATGTCCTACATTAAATCCCCACCAGCTGACCCTGTGCTCTGACATCCCTGTAAGGACAGCAGGTGTAAAGGATGTCTTCCCTCTCAGGAATCAATGCCTTTGTAAAATAAAACAGTAAAATTATAGTATCTACAAAAGGTTTCTGAAAACAATTTAGTCGTGCATGCTGAAACTAATCTTATTGCTGATAACTTGCTATTCATTTATTCAAAGACGTATTACAGGTTGTTACTGTGTAGAGTTCAAACGATTAGTTGATCAACAGAAAAGTAATTGACAGTTATTTTGATAATTGATTCATCAAGCAGTTTTTAAAGCAGGTTTTTTTTTAACTTTTGGTCAGACAAAACAAGACATTTGAAGATTTCCTCTTAGACTGTGGAAACTCTGATGGACGTATTTCACAATTTTTCTGACTCATGTTTGATATATCACAAGTGCATTCAGGACAGTAACAGATTTGTTCCTATAGTGTGTGGAGAGCAACGATTTGGCCAAAACAGCACACCACACACTAACAGATTCCATTCACGAACAACAAGAGACTCAAAAAATGTAAATCTCGCAAAATCTCTCGTGATCAAACGTGACTTTAGTGTACTTAGTGATGTTAGTTTTTGCACTACTTTGTACTGAAAATTCAATATGAAAAAAGAAAAACAATAGATGAATTCATGGAGACACGTTAAATAAACACTCCTCCATTTCTTACTACTACTGTATGCTTCACGTTTTGCATTAAAAATGGTAAATGGTGCATTTATATAGCGCTTTTCCATTCTTTCCACTCAAAGAGCTTTACACTACATGTCAGCGTTCACACACATACATTCATACACTGATGGAAGAGACTGCCATGCAAGATCCCCTCAGGCTCTAATCTAAATACTCATTCACACACCAGCAATTTGGGGGTTAAGTATCTTGCTCCAGAACACTTTGACATGTGACCCGAGGAGCCGCTGCCCATTAGCTCATGCATTAACAGCAGCTGCCATGTCAACGGTGGTTGTCCTTCCGCTTCAGTCAGATGGGCTTTCAACTGGCTGTCGTTCTTTCCCACGAGACTGCGTCATCGACTGTCCTCTGGGTTCCCCACACACAACGGGGTATTCGATTGTAAATATTGAACGTGTTTAATATTTACAATTTGAAATCTGTGTGGCCAGGATGGACTTCCAAGGCGATCGGGAGATATAAAAAAACACTCTTAACAGACCTCACACCACAGGAATATCTGGAAAGATAATCTTTAGAACCATCAAAAAAATCGGGGCTTTGCTGACCATTTTCGGGAGGGGGGGGAATCTGGCGCAAAATCGGTTTTATTCTCGTATAGTGTGTGCCTCGCATTAGGCGCCAAAAACTGTGTGAGGAAAGGCCTCAGAAAAGGTAGGCTAAATATGGGAGAGAGTTACGGTGTGCAGTTCCCTGCAAGCTTATCTAAAATATCAGTTGGATCAAAGTGAGACAGTGTGTTTGTGAGATAGTGAGTGAAAGATCGATTGAAGTGATACCTTGAGTCCTCCACACTCTGCTGCTGATCCCTGGTCCACTCCGGTGATGTAGATACCCAGAGCATATTCTGCTCCCCCCCGAATCATCAGACCCAGAGACCGGCCATCATCCAGAACCAAGTTGACCTATTGAAGACAGACAGAGAAACCGATAAATACGGCAGAAGCAGGGGTTAAATACATAAAAACGGTGTGAACCAGACGCCGCTTTAATATCAACATTTTAAATGACATTTTGCAGTCTCAATTACGCTGACGTGACAGACTGCCAGACTCGCCCGTGGTGTCGGGCTTTTCACACTGAAATGGAGATGTGAAACACAATGCACAGAAGAAATGACAGCCGCGCTCTGAGCTGGGATTTGCCGGCAGAAAATAGAGAGTTTCAGTAGATGCGGTGATTCAGTCAGAGCCATTAATGGAGGAGGCTGAAGCTGTTCTGATTGGAGGAATGAGGAAATTTGTCAATCAGTTTGTTTACGAGGCTCATCCGTGCCATTCTCCCTGATAAGCAAAAGAAAAAAAAATCAAATTCAGTTTTTGCAAAGTTAAATACTCTTATTTACCGGTATGTTAACATTTGTGTTATTACTGAAACCATCAGTGCGACTTGATTACCTGAAGCCAAAATGGAGTCAATGAAAAGCTGGAAACCAGCTTTTCTCTGCAGTATATATACACCGCAGTATACGTATATGTGGTTTGAAAGATGTTGACATGGAATCCATCCAGCAGGGTACCTCTAACATTTACATCCAAACTGTCTCCCTTCTCTTCTGCAGGACACACAGCTCTGGGTTGGACGTTAAGAGGCTGTGCTTCCACGGATGGTGACACATCCTTTACACATTTTTTTAACACAATTTTTAAAAATAATTCTATAATATGTTTCAGGCAGTGCTAAAGCACCCGAACAAGAACTCAGCAACCAAGAAGAAGCTATTTTCTGATAATCCATCTGTTGGATTAGATTAAGGAGTCCACTCATTCTGCAAAAATCACACATCTACTTTTCTCAGTAAAATTATGACACATTTCACAGTTGAGTGGACCTAACACATCTCATTGAGAGTGAGTCTGATAAGCAGAGGGACTAGAGGGACGGCACTTGGCATGTAAAGATAAAACTATATATATATATTTATTAACCTCCCAGCTGCTGTCCCATGCCTTGATCTATGAAAGGCTTCGGTAGTCCTATTTGCTCTCCGTTCCGGAGGCTATAGGGTTGGATGAAGGGTTCATTTGTCTGATAAAACGGCTTTATTCTACCCCACTGGCAGTGACTCCATCAAGTGTAATCTGCTCTTCTTTGTTTGGTGCCGCTGGGTCATCTCATCAGGGGTGTCCCTTAACTCTGCAGCTATTTGCTTTGGCCCTTGAGCCTTTAGCTCACTTAATGCAGTAATTTTCAAATGTCAGGGCCGTCTTTGTTCACGGCACACAACATTACACACTGATGATTTACAAATGTTTACTTAATGTTACTGTGAGGAACCTTTATCTGGTTATGAAACCGTCTAAATTTAATACTGATCTCTCTATATGACTAACATAAGCAAACGAGACCATCAGAATATTGGCTGTTTTTATATCGTTATCCGTAATGACTTTTTTTTTTATCTCTGTGGAAGATATCTGACATTTGGTTCCCACTTTTAACCAGACTTGTGAGCTAATAGTAAAACGAAGTTGGTATCACGTGGTATCTCTAGGTCGTCAGTTAGTGTGGAAAAAACTGATAAATGGCTGAGCTTGACGGTGAGTGCCTGGCAACCACTTGTTGTGAAGAAAATGCAATGGAACAAGGAGGGAGAATGTGACATTTAGTGGCTGAATGTTATCAATAGCACCTTTAAGTAAGTAGCTGCGTAATAAGCGGGAAAATGTAGAGCGAGCCGGCCATTGTTGCAAAGTAAACCCAGAAAGGGCAATGCAGGACACCAACTTTCCCTTACTTGGAAAGCAAAGAGACCACATTAAAGTTTACACTGTGTACTGGGTGAGTCTCAGCGGCGGTGGCTTAGCTGTGCCAAACTTTAAATTGTGCATTTTCCCTCCATCACAATGAGGCCTGTGATTACTGGGTTTGATCCTAATGTAGCTGTCTGTTGCCAAGATTGAAAAGCGGACTCAGTAGCACCTTGGCAACTACGGCATGACACGTATGCAAATATCTCTATTAAACAATGTCAGTTTTCCTCCTTGTTATTTTCCCACCGGTGTCTCTTTGGCATCTGGCGCAGGAATCTTACTTTCATTTCAAAGCATATGGCCGCTGCAGCTTTTCTTTTTTTAATAACAACTGTCTGCTTATTGGGAGGTAAGTCAGCCGCCTTTGCTCAGTGAGAATACGGAGGCATCCATGCTCTCTGTGACATTTATGCAGGACATGGTTTTTAATTACCAGACTCATGCTTCTTTCATTGGCAGCACATACTGTAGCAGCTCTTAGGGCTCATAGTGTTCTTTGGCATCTGCTGTAATCATGGAACAACTTCAATATGCTGTTTGTCTCTAAAAGGAGTCTCAGTGGTCTGGTGTCGCTGTTTTGTAAGTAGTGGAATGCGAGGCGGCACTCATTGAGCCTTTGTTTGGGACAGACACGCATTTAATCATTCAAACGCATGAATTACTGTATATAACACATAGTATAATGAGTGAAATTACTGCTGCGTGTATGAACTGCATCATACAAGTTACCTGTTTTTAATCTAAATGACCTTTAAAAGTAAAGCTAAAACAGCCAAACTATCTACTAGACACGAGTTAAAACATTTTCTAAACGTTATCTACTTGGCAATAACTACAGCCTGTATTAATGGAGCTGAAGCAGTAAAGATTAATGTGTGGCTCTCAGCTGCTGAAAAATTGAAAGTTTGAGTGTAATAAATCTTTTAAACAGCTCTGACAGCTCCTTCCCTGCAGGTTACCAGGTGGTGACAGGGTGGAGTTTTGTGGTATCGAAGGTCCAATTACTGTTATTGTTTAAGTTTGGGATTTTTTTTTTTTTTCTTTTAGTGTCCATCATCTTTTGTCCATTACCGAGTTTTACAATTATAATTCACTTTTAGGCCCCCCCATCAGACAAGAGTGTGTTTTAGCAGCCTAACGCGCTGTTTTTGCGTTGCTGAGCGCCTCATGTTTATCAGCTCTGTGCGCCTTGTATTTTTACAGGAGAGCCCTGAACGCCTCCAATCAAAAAAATTCATTTAGAGCGGAAAGGCGGACGACATCATTTTGGTGACCATCCAAACTACTTAAACTCTTTCACAGCCACTATAAGTGGGCATTGCAAATATAACTGAAGTCTGATTCTTCAAATCAATAACCTACTTTATGTGTCACATTTATTCAGACACTGGTTTTGGTGGACAGTTTGGGAGAAAGTTTGATGAGGGTGAGGAGGAGTTAACATGACAGAGTTAAGTAGAGTGGAGATCAGACTCCTATGACACAGAGACGTTCAGCAAAAAGGGACTTCATTAGCAGAGTGAGAAAAACAAAACTGTTCATAACTCTGCTGAATGTAAACAGAGAAGTTATTATCCAGTCTAATGTTCCTCTCACAGCATGACGCCTGTTACAGCAGCAAAACTTTTGTTGGTGTCTTTAAAGGAAGTTGGATATGACTTTTAACATTTTTTTTATGGAATTCATGATTTCACTCTTTTAGATTTAGTTTCTTTAGCTGAGCTTTATTTAGCTCGTATTTTTACATTTGTCATGAATATTTCATTATATATATATTCTAGCATTAACTCTCAGAGATTTAAAGAAATATAAGACATTATCCATGCAGCTAATACAGTATATCGGCAGTACATTTTTTGCAAACAGAAGATGTTGCTTAAGTGCAAATTGCACAACGGATGTAAGGGACAACACGTTTTGAACAAATCAATGTCATGGCGTCCTATTAAATATTTAAAATTATGAATCAACATACACAGTGCTGGGCACATCCTATTCAGAATATGAATATTTTACTTTTTCTCCTTTCCCCGTGGGGAAATCTTGCACCACAGCGCGTTATCACCGCATTTTGTACCGTACGTTACGCAGCGTAATGACTTCAGAACAAGCGTGCAATGTCTTGAAACGAAAGTCAGAAGACTTAGCTTTCCACTGCAAGAAGAATGAATGCTATAGCTATTACGGTTTTTATTTTAGATAGATTTAAACAGGATCATGCAAACAGCGTCCGTTTTTAAAGGGTTAAAGAAAAAAGGTATAGACAATGGAAACACAGCTCCGTTATTGCAGAACTCCAGTGTTTTGTTTCCCACGTAAAGCCTCACCTTCTTCTCGTCTCCTTCCTGCAGTAGCTGCATGTTGCTGCGTCGCTGGCTGTCAGTTCTCCGCAGGGTGGCGCTCCGATGCTCAGGCAGGTCAGGAGGAGGGGATACACTCCGACCCTGAGGGTCAACCCAGGTATAAACATGGTTGGTCACATAGCCACCTGGAATCCGCCCGACCGAACGCACAGAGAGGCAAAGCTTTTTACTGCCCTTTAGCACCTGAGGAGAGGAGAGGAGAGGAGAGGAGAGGAGAGGAGAGGAGAGTGAATTCAAGCCACTCTATAAACACAAGTCAAACATTTGTATTTCTCAAAACATACGGTACATGAGTGCAAGTTCAAAGAGAAAAGAGTACCATCACAAATCCACACTTCAAATCAATTTAAATTGATTTTCTAAGGCCATAAAATATGCCCACATAAATATGTGTATGGTACAAACACTGTGTGGGGTCGTAGCAGTAAATAAAGGTGGACACAATACATTTGGGCTAATATTAAAGATTATAGAGAAGCAACCAATTTTTGCAGTGCTTCCCATAACACCAAACACCCCCCACACACACACAGTAAACACATTTCTAACACATTTCTACTGAAAATTGCTGTTGGCTGTGCCTCATTGCCTTCTGATAGCTTGCTGTATGTGCAATCCCTCTGCAGATCAATGTGTTCCCATGTGCCCGGTGGTCTGGAGAAATCGGACCGAACACAGTCGAAGCTCTTAATGATCAAACAATCCTTGTGCACCACAAACACAAACAGGATCTGGGCTTTCATTTCACACAAGGAAAGATCACAAACGCTGCCAATTTAAAAACTGATATTACTGTTACTACTCCAAGACAGTGGGCAGACTTCATGAGTGTACTGCAGTTTTGCACAGACTGCATTCTCAATTAAAAGGCATCCTTTGGGAGTCCCTACCTGTCAACTCAAAGCAGAGTCAGGATTTTAATACATTTTCTACAACATTCAAGTCCTTGTTAAACTTGGCCAGAACTCGAATCATGAGGGATGAGCGGCTCGATACTATGATACTTGTCTAGTACTTCGATACTCACAAGCTACTCATTTGGTATTCATTCCTTTTGAAAAATATTAATAATTAATAAAATAAAATTATGGCCCTGAGCTGTCGCGTATCAAATGACTGTGGTAACCTATGTGAGATCAAAACGTAGCACGCAGTCGTGCACTTCCGAATCTCAAATGTGAGTGAGTCTACTGCAGGAGGTCTACTGAGACCGAGCCGAGCGTCGGAGAAAGGCAGAATGGCAGAAAGGAAACGTAACATTGTGTGGTGCTACTTTTCCCCTGTAGATAAAATCATGGCAAGATGCACTAATTGTAACAAGAAAGTGGCACACAACAGCAACACGAGTACCCTCTTTAAATATTTAAAAACAACACACTTAACGTCGCGCAAGTTAAGTAAGGAGGCGGAACAAAAACAAGAAGATGTCCATAAATCCAAGTCTCCTGCAGCAGCCTCTGTCCAACAAAAGACATTGCAAAGGAGATATTTGAGAAGAGGCAAAGTATATTCAGGTACAGGTAGCACCATTATTAGTTTGTTTATGCCATGTGTGTCAGTCTACACTAAACTTCATCATCACAATCTCATTTTAAAGTTGGTTGTTACATGAGTTCAAGTTTCAAGTTCTTTATAATCATGTGCACAACAATTACAGTGAAGCAGTTGTTGGCAATGAAAATCTTGCACCCTCCAACAATGCTCATTAAATTAAAAAAAAGGAAAATCAATCAATATATAGGGCTAAAATATAAACATAAATAAAATGCAAAATAAAGTAGTAAAGTATTTTGTGATACTGTTTATTTCGTTTCAAATATCTGAATCGATTGACAGCCCTAGTAATCAGTAAAAACTAAAAAAAAATCTCAAAGGCCAAATCATGATACCACCAGAAGTCCTTTCTGTTGACTCTGCGTGTAAGGCTGTTGAAAAGACTTCTCAAAGTAGCTCTTTATTCTGCACCAAAGCACAGTACACCTCCATTCTCTTCTTCAGTGAACCACAAATAACGCTAACGCTCACATTAATCTCCCCTCATCTGTCTTCTTCCGACAGTACTTGCAAAGAACTACTAAATGCTCTGGGTGGAAGGCCTATTAACATATGCCGCGAGCAACAACTCAAATTATTTCTTGTCACAGTGCAGCAGATTGCAGAGGAGGCCCGTCTCCTTGAGCACAACGATCCAGCTGAATCAATTTCACAATCCTGATTTGTGCTGAGAGATAATAACTTCAATTCTGAGGCAACAAAAACCCTGTCAGCACTGAAGATCACTGACTGGAGCAATATGCCTGTTGTCTCTCCCTCCCTCTTCCACCTCCTCCACTCTTTATGGGCAGCATCAGTGCAGAGGTGTAAATAAAAGTATACAGCCCATAAGTTCAGCGACACATGAGCGGGCACACTGCTAGTGGTCTTTACTCACAGAGAGAGGATGAAACTTCAAGACAGAAAAAATACTTTCATGCAGAAAGGCACACAGAGTCACGCACAAACAGCATGAAGTCAAAAAGGAAAATTGCCTGTCTTCTTGATTTTATTGTTGTGTCAAAATTTTGACAGCGTTGATGTTTAAGGCTATCTCCTTGATTTGAACAGTGCACATCACCAGTCCATGACATGTATCGCATCCCTCTGAGCCATCACATATCACCGGGGGGTCCTGGGAATCCAAATGCAATCAGGATCACACTGTTTTCAGCGCCAACATGCTGCACATGTTGCAAAAAAAAAAGAATACTGGGGTGATATTTCCTTTTGCCATTGCTACGCTGCCATATCCCTACAATACGCACACATTTGAATGCAAGCTGTCCTAAGAAGTGTACAATTTTCTACTTTTACTTTTACCGTCTATGTAATGTTGCTTTTGACAACGATGTCTAGGAGTTCGGGAAGAAACCTGAGCAGTTCTCAGCTGCCTGACGTTAGCCTAACGTGGTTAAACAAGTAACGTCAGCTAAGTTAACACTTAGCTTCTTAGCTAGCCTAGTTAGTTAGTTAGTGGGCTAAAGGCAATGTCTTGGGGCTGCGGTGGTCCCACAGAATTAGTTAACTCAATCAACTAACTGTGGCGTTATTGTGAAATATAACATTAGTTGCTCCAACTAGGGCAACCTAATGACCAAAAAGTAAACATCATTAAATCAGTCAACATCACAACAACACCTACAAAGTGTCTGCTAACTGTGTTAACTGACTCTCAGCCGAATGTGTCGTGGTTGCTCGTAGTGACAACAGCTGTTGAAAACATGTAGGTGTCCTCATAAAAGCCTTCAATTTGACTTTAATCTGTTTTGAATTCTTACTCATATGTGTTTATTATCTACACCGAACATTTCCATAAGTTACTACAAGCAACAACAGACGCCTCGGAGCTTTGGCTGAAAGTCACCAGTTAACACGGTTAGCAGACACTGAGTCACTACGACTTGCCACCACAGTAATGGCGGCCCCGCTAGATCGCGGAACACAGAAAGCAGTTGCAGGATTTGTCTATACTGATTTCTTGTATACTGACCATATAACGTCTCAACACAATCTCACTCACATCTTGTCAAATACCGCAGCTTGGTCAGTGGTCTCAAACTATGACGCTCTACGTACCCCTCTAGCATCAGTTTTGGACGTGTCAGGGACGGCATCAGTTTCCGCATCGTGTCTTTTCAAAATAAATTTCTGTGTTCACAGGAAACGTAGAGTTGCTGCTCGTTACATACATACAGTGAATATTTCAAAATAAACTTTCAAAGTAGGTTTACCTAGATTTTACGTTTACTTGATTAGGTTTAACCAACAAAACTGCTTGGTTAGGTTTAGGAAAAGATTGTGGTTTGGGTTAAAATGGGCTTGTTACGCAAGTTACGTAACAAACCAACCATCCACCCCGACTTCCTCCCTAAGCAGACTTTCTTGCTCTTTGTACTACTTTAGTTGCTCTGACCATATAATAATGACGTGGATGGGTTTACATTGGAGTTAGTTGAAAGCCCGGTGCGTCTCATATAGATGCTAAAAAGTGCCTCAGTATTCGAGGACCACTGACCAAGCGTCTGAATTTAACGAGTTGGGAGTGAGAACAAGTTGAACGTGAATACTGAAGACTACTATTATGGAACTGGCACACAGCTATAATTATGTGGAGACTAGGAGGATAGAAAGTTGTACGGGATGATGATATCACTGCAAAAGAATCTTTACAAATTGCACTGCAGCATCCACAATCTCAAGCAGGTTTTTAACTCAAATTACTGGGGTGTTTTTTTTATTTGTTGATTGTTTGATCCAAGCACATTGGCTTCTCTATTATAGACTATTTGCCAGCCAGCTACAGAGCACCACTTTGATTTATGGTTCCAAACAGGGTTTATCAATGCTGGTCTGAGAAATGTAGCTGCATTTAGGGGGAACGGAGGATGAAGGCAAAATGGGCAGTGTTTGGATGCAATGAGAAGCCGGAGTGCAAGGTGTTAGGGCAACACACTGAGAAAAAGAAAGATGCAGGGTAATGGATGTAATGGCGGGAGGGCAGTGGTTTTAAAAGGCTACTCTGTCCTGTGAATAAGAAACAGTGGTAATTGACTAAGCAGTCGTTGTACAGTGGCCCTAATGCGTCGTCCCTTGAGGAAAGTGCTGATTGTGACACTGGGCTGATGGGGCTCGGCCCCGCTTTCAAACAGAACAAACATAGCTGGGGAAATAATGCAATGTATACCAGAGCATAATGGGAAAATGGCAACGGCAGGTAAACTGTTTTCAGATGATGCCGCGGCAAAAACAATACGCTCTCATGAGAGTCCGGCCAATCCATTCTATACACAAAAGCTGACTGCATAAAGCTTGGCTGCGGCTGTAGAATTCATCCAGTTTCACCACTTAGAAATGCATGGCCATATACTGCAGGAGATTTAATGCTACCTCGTGTTAGGAAAATTACAGAGTAAGAAATGACTTACGGTATGAGACATGAGGGATTCAACCATTAACCCTAGTTATGTAAAGCGTATGTATTAAATGTCCCAAATGCTAACTCTTCAATTGGAGTAGCTAAATCTCCAGTCATTAGATGATGTCATGTGCTAATATGAATACAGTATGTGTCGTGACTACACAACTATTTGAATAGCAAAATGTGTGTCAAAATCTGTATATGAATTCAAACAAGTCAATAATAATACACACCGTATTCCCCAGGTTGTCAAATCATTTATATGAAGGCAGCCTTTCTGCCAGTGTAAAGACTCGGTGATAAAGGCCCTTTAAACAAAATACTTGCATATTTAGAAAAAAATGTAACTAGGTTAATTATCATACCATCTAAATCTATTTCTAATCAAAGTAAGCAAGATGAAATGAGTAAATGTGCAGAGCGGGAGCGAAAAAAAATTGATACAGCATTGTATTGCAATATCTTTTGTGGTAATACTGTATCTTCTTAACCTCCTCTTAACAATTCTCTCTTTCAGAGGTTGTGTCGGATGAAAATACAAAACCTAACCTAATCGATTGGTACCAACCATGTCCTGTTAGCTTGTTGAGGAGAACACTAATCAACGCTCCAAAGTTACACTAAATTTTGGCGAGGAAAAACTGGCATGGCCATGTTCAAAGAGGCCCTTTGACCTCTCACCTCAAGATATGTGAATGAAAACTCTGAGATGAACACAGTGAAAGCTGTATCTTATTAGATAAAACAGATGTTGACAAACTGCATGATCTGCACTTGGAAAAAAGGTAATAAATCGCAATGCATCGGGCCCTCTGGTGATTTCCACCCCTGAGAGTTACCTTAACAAATGAGTCATGATTAATTAGAGAGACCAGACAACAAGAGTAACCCTACTCCTGTAAATCTTGTAAATAAGAGCAAATTAAGTAACGATCAAGTATGAAATGACATAGTTTCAATTTTAGAACAAAAATACAGGAATTCCCTTGCAAACAAGGAAGATGACCAGACATTAGGAACGCTGGCATATGCGTGCATATCTTTCTTGCATATCATGACAAAAGACTCTTTAGAATGGTTCATAATCTTTGTTGTTTTTCTTTTGTAAAAACACTTGAGATTTGTTGCAGGGCTCTGTTTTTGAAATAAACTCAATAAATGAGTTATCAAATCTAGAGAAAAAAATTGGCAACGCTGGTTAAGCCCCCACTGCTCTACCTGAGGTCCAATACAAGAACACAAAGTCTCTGCTTTTATGAGGGTTCAGACGAGGTTTTAGATTGGACAGGTGGATTTATGAGAGTAAAAGAAAACGATCCACCAGTCGTCTGTTAAAAGCCTTTCTTCTTTCGGTGCTGGCGGATGATTTGGCTGCAAGGTTGGAACCACTCAATGCTAATTGTTCCAGGTAATTGCACACGCTTGATAAGATGTCGTGAACACACATGATGCACAGGTGAACACAGGTTCATCAAAGCGTGCAATCTTTGTACACAGTCACACACAAACAATCACAACAACCTGCGAGCACACAGATCGGATGGACGAGAGTGATACAGACGCACAAAGCACAGGAAACAAAGAAAAGAAAAATCAGTCAGGCAAACTGCCTTTCACCCTGTTTATTTTCTGCTGTCATAAAAAATCAGTTTCACACAAACACACACACACACCAGTGATATTTGTAAGGAAAATCTACTGTCCAATACACTTCCACAATGCTACTACAAGCACAACTTCTTATCTAAATTCTATTTTTAAAATAAATATAGTTAGGGTACATCACACATGCTCTCAAAGAAGGTCTCTTTCTCATATTACAGGACTGGAAACACAATTGCTCTGATGCATACTTTTAGGTCTCATATCAAGTCCCATCTGCTAACATGGAGGGGACGAGATTTATGACATGTACTGCAGCCAGCCACCAGGGGGCGATCAAGATGTTTTGGCTTCACTTTTAGGGAGCTTTCATGTTGCTAATCTTTATATACAGTCTAAGTCAATTACAAAACACACAGAGAGAAAGTGACTTCATTCTCTGCTCAGGTAGACATTACTTCTCTATATCTTAACATAGCAAATAGATGTTTGCTGCTATATTAATGCTCAGAATGTGATATAAAGCACTTAAGTAAAGCAGAGAGAGGTTTTGGTTGTAAACACAGAGCATACTTAAGCATGCACATAAAATTTCACAAACTTATTAACTTTTTATCTTCATTAAAAAGAATCAAATAAAGACACAATGAAAAACTGGGAAAGTGACCAATTTCTGAATTAATGTATTCCCGTATCAACTGAATGCTCCACAGGATGGTAAAACCCAAACACAGACAAATAATCACACAACATTAACATAAACCCAAGCAGATACCCAAAGCAGCAACTCATCGATCGTGGCTAAATGCTGAAGCCAACTGCTGAAGCCAACTGCAGAAGTGCCGTAAGATCCTGTAATGCCCTGTTCACACGTACAGACTCAAACACTGGAGATGAGACAGGATGCCACTCATTGTGAATTCATCCTTGAAGACATGTTGATGCAACCCAGCACTGCTCAAAGACCCGAAAGGCCTCCAGCAGCGCAACATGAGAAAGGTTCAACTTGATGTACGGTAAATGTCCTCTGAAGCACGAGAGCAACAACTCATCCAGCTTGTCTTGATTCCTTAGTGAAAAGGAAGTACAGCTGTTTTCTACTTCAACTCAACAACGTAGAAGTACTTGATGGATGAAAAGCTGTTAATCCTAATGTTCTACTACTTTAACAAGCCACTGGGACTTGAATGGGGAACACAATGTATGTAAAACCATTGCTATGGAAATGAACTACTTCATTATGCGTTGGTATATTGGCAATGTACAAAAATCATTTGGAGCAGAGCATTTAAATTAGGTGCTCAACGCAAGCATGCAAGCTGCGGTGCTTGTTGGGAGACAGGAGAGAGCCTGCCAGTTTAAATCTATATGTGTGAAAGAGGTGTAATGGCCGTGAGACGCAGCTTCAAAAAATCTTTGAAGACTGTAATGAAGTGTGAAAACACATCTTCTCTCTAATCATATCAAATGATTGCGTTTTATTTCCATTAATAGTTAACATCTCTATAGAAAATTTTATTTCGGATGCATGTGTTGGCAGCAGTATTGAAATGACTGCTCCGTTAAGAAGACGTTAAACCTTATAGATGTCATAAACTTGATTTACAGGTGTCCATACTCTTGTCTCCTGGTGTAAGCCTTTTTTGCCAAATTTGGATTTTCTGGCTGTTATATTAACAGCATCGACGCAATAAAATCAAAGTCAAACTATATCTGGGGGTTGGGGCCTGGCATTTTGAGGAAGAAGGAGAGGAGGAAGACAATTGAGAAGTACGGGACGGTCCATTATCATAAAACCTTTAAAGCATGTTCGTTCTGCTTCAGTCTGGTCTCTACTCACAACCTCAAACAAGTCAAGTCATTATCTTTGTGAGCTTACTGTCCGGGGAAAACTACCACTTCACACTATGACTGTGGTAATCACCAGGGTTGCAGAGATGTCAGTCATTTATTTTAATGAAGACTGATTGCTCCATTGTTTGAAAATGCTTGATTTCTATTGACTGCAATGGTTTAAATGAGAACAGAATTCAAAGTACTGTCAAAATTGCAGTTGTTGAGATAAAATCCTGAAATATACAACCCTACATCTACCACGACCTCAAAATCGTGTCACTTATTTTCATGAACATTGGAGCTTTATTTTGTAAGAACACTACAGTTTGGTGTCAATTGAGCAACAAAATGTGGAGGAGAGGAGGTGAGTGAGGACTTCATAATTCCAACAAGTATGAAGCATATGAACATTTCTGCTCAAACTTTAGGCGTTTGCTGTAGCTACATCATCAGGACTAATAGCCCACAAAGCCAGTTGAGAAAGTAAGAAAAAGAAAAAGAAAAAGAAAAAGGAGAAAAAGAAGAAGAAGAAGAAGAGGGACCGGCAGCAGAGCTAAATATATAAGAAACCTACACATATTGGTAATGTCACTTTGGCTCCATTTGCATTTTTGTGGAACACAAGGTAAAGACTGAGTGAGTAAGTAAGTCATTTTGTATTCATATTAGCTTGAAAGGGTCGAGAGATTAAAGGGACTCATTACTCTTTGTTGGCACTGCTGCATTATGGGTTCACCGTGTGTTTGTCCAATTACAACAGGCAGCAGTGCCGACAGGCTCGGCGGGCTCTGGAGAACGAGCGAGCTTTAGCAAAACTAGAATGTGTTTGTTTGATGGCTCGATGGAAATCCGAGCACGGCTGCGAGGCGAGC
>CAKALG010021101.1:3765-17570 GCA_916700815.1 Helicolenus hilgendorfi
CTACTAACAGAAGCTAAACAAAAAGAGAGAAAAATTACCAATATATTCCCTTTTTTCTCATCTCAAAGGAATGTGCTGGTCTTATTGTGAAAGAACATGACAGTGACTAACTGAAAGAATGATGTGATATAGGTCAGATCTGTAGAAATTATACTTACCTGATTGTACACCCTCCACGGAAGCTCGGCTAAATTAACACGCGTTTCAATATCTTATATTTTGGAAGAGATTCTATTTAAATTGCAAATATTGTGGAATTGGATACTAATGTTAAAAATGTGGTAAATACTGTGTGGATTATTATCTTGAGGAGCTTGCTGTGGTAACCACCTCCATAGGGTGGATTTGAGGCCTATCTTTGGATGTCACCCTGGAGACTACATTGTTTCTATTTCCCTGAGAGTTAATGATATGCTTATGCTATGCAAATTTTCCTCGCTGTTTTTAATTGTAGTGTTTGCAAGAGCCCACCTGATGTTCCTCCCCCACTTAACTATAAAAAGCTGAAAATGCAATACAATAAACATGTCTACTTCCATATGAGTGAACTATCACTTCAAAACTTGAGAGGGTGTGGAACTTTTCAAGCCTTTTTTTTTTTCTGGACTGTTGGCTCAATTTATTTTGTGCTTTTGTAATTGGTTACATCTAAGTTGTTGGTTTGTCTGTAGTTGTCTCTGCTATCCCTCTTGTTGTTTATGCCATTATATGGAGATAGATTCTTTGTCTTTAGGCCCTCCTGCAATGCATCATTTTCTAAAAGCTACCTTATTTTCTGCAGCTCCACAACAATAGACAGATATTGTAAAGTCCAGTATTCTTCATAGTGATAGTCATAGTACGCCTTGGTGGCATGATGGCTCAGGGGCCATGCTGGATTAACACAGAATGGTTCGAGAGGATGTCCTCACCAAAACTGTCCCACTGCTCTGTTGCACTGCTCATATTAATTGCATATAATGTATAAAAAAATGTAATAAACTTGTATTGTAAAAGCTTTCCAACTGTGGGCTGCACTGAATTGAAATAAAGTATGGATATCTACAGTCACAGAATCTACTAATAAAAGCATTATGAAGGCAGCAACTTGTAGGTAAAGCAGTGCACCAAACTAGCGGTTGGCAACTGAATTCTCCTGTTGTAGTTTTATTATTTTGTATTTTATTATTTTGTGTTTGCATCGGTAATGCAAACACGTTTTACCTCTAATACAGATGTCCCTCAAGAATGCTGCATTTTTGGCATCTCTATTCTAGAAAGCCATGACAAATGACCAGTTCTCTGACCTGTGCTGTCCTGGCGCCCCATAGTTCACGGTCTGGGAAAATATTGCAGTCTTGCTTCTGCTAATCACCAGTCTGAAACTGATGTGTTGTTCCATCGCCTTCCGACTGCTGTTATACTGCTCAACTTGTGACTGGCTGAATTTAGAAAAGCTCTCAATTGTTCGGTCTACAGAATGGATGAATGGAAGAAGAGTGTGTAACCTACAATAAATTAGTAAAAAACAAAATACTGTACAGCAGCTATCAGTTTTATTTCAGCTTCCGATGCAGGGTAAATCTTAGGTGGCTGCACCTGTACATTTTGCATGTTCACCGTGCCTCTAAAGTAGCTTTTATGGTTCAAAACTGAATTTGGATGTCAGTATTTTATTCATGCTAAGGTTGAAGAGAGGCCGTCAAAGAACTGCCAAAACTTCTTTCCACACACCAGCACTCCTCTCTCCACATAAAAAGCTACTATAGCACATTCAGAATATTATAGGAAACCGTTAAAACAAAGTTCCAGGCTATATATTTCTTATGTGGACTTATTCAGGTGTATACCTTTCATATACAGTACTATAATGTCTATGTGTTATGGCATGACATTAATTCTAAACCTACTGTATGTTTTTTTTAACACACATTTGAGCTTAGTTTGACTCGAATCCTTTGTGGTGGCAACGAATTCCTTACATATTTACCATATGACCAAACTTTTTCCTTTTATGGCCACACAGCCAGCAAACCATTCCCACTCTCTGACAACAGTCCGTTTTTTATTCATTGTTGTTATGGATGCCGGTGATTTATATCGACAACCTATAATTATTGTTTCTATGGAGAAAATGTTTGAACTTTAGTGTTGATATATGTAATTTAAGTGGCTGTCTTGGATGGTTTGATGCATGCTATTGTGGTGCATCATTGTTACCGCAATACCCACAACCGTATTTAAGAGTTGATTCATGGTGATTTTTTTTAAGAATCATAACAATTCTGTGACCAATGGTCATAATGTTGAAGTGAGTCACTGGTGACATGGCTGTGAGAGACATGCTGAGTTCCAGTATGTACAGTAACACAAAACCAACCAACCTTCCAGAAATGTTGAGACTGTACAGCTTAGTTCAAATTTGAATTTTCTCAACTCAAAACAGATCATTCATTGGTTGATTACACACCATTTGTAACAGCATGCTACTTTGAAATGACCTTCTCTCCAGTCCTCTGAACTGATGTTTTAATGATGCATGAAATGTGCAGATTAGCAGTGTTAGTTTTATTTCAGTGCTCCGTGCCAGCCTCAAAATTGGTCATAGGTGCTTCTATGTCATATTTATGAGACTCGAGCTGTCTATTCAAAGAGAGAGGACCTTTTCTACTCTTCACATGGGAACAGGTCAGCAAATGTCAATTCCACAGATTCATATTTCATGTCAGAATTGAAATGTCTCACCCATCCATCACACCAGTTCTAACAAAGTGCCACGGAAGAACTATATTTTAGATATTCTTTCTGTTAGAAAATTTAAATTTGGCTGTATTAGTTCAAGTAGTGTCAAACACATTTTATGTGGCATCAATTGTCTAAGGGAATGAGTGTCTCCACACCTGACTTACTAGGGGTGGGGACAGAAGCGAAAATCATTTTCACTCATTTACGTAAATTACAAATCCAACAAAGAAGAAATGCCTTCAGGCAGTATCGACAATTATAAAGAAAAAAATGAATTTTGAGTTAAGTCATAAATTACATTTAACTTAGAATTCAAATGAGGTGAGCTGTTCCTTGGAAGTCGTCGGTGATCGTATCTTTAATATTTCATTGGGGCCAAGAGGGTTCATATTGTTATGGTCTCTTGCTCATCAAGATTTTTTTTTTTTTCCAGCAAATTAACTTTACATGTTATGATATTGCTGTGTTTTGATTAGACTTTTTAATGAGCTTTAACTAGAGCCCTGAGCAGGAGCTTTGAAAGGGATTTGAATTCTGTGATCTTTCTTGCGTCCTGCATAGAAAACAGTGTGTGAGGCAACCCTGAAAGGCTTCCCTGAGCATTTTGACAAAAGCCAAACGTGTGGCCTGTTGGTTTGATCAGTGTCTAATGTAGGAGGGAAACACTAAAAGAGCTGTGAGTCATCGAGGGATGAACCGTTTTTTTATTCGCTTTAATTTCAGTGAAGTGATGGATGAATGGATGGATAGATAAAAACGAACCAGACTACTGTTTTTTTTTTAGAAGATAAAATGCACGTTTTATTCACTGAATGTGTGAATTCAACAAACTCAAATGGGCAGCTGGATGCAAACGTGACCCTGTGAGTGAGAGACGTCTCTGCTGCTGGTGGAGTATTGGCACCTGCTTAATGGATGTGTAGTAAATGACCCTCGTTCTCCAGTGTTTGTCAGCATTAACGGCGTTCCTCTCTGCTGAGAGTAATGCCACAAAACTGCCCGCCTGACAGCCCGCAGTGATTTGTCGCGTTCCAAACACACAGCGTCATGACACTCCAATAATGGACCTGTGTGTTTTACTCAACAAATGGCACAATGACTGCCACGATGGGAGAAATTGGCTTCATTTTTATTCAAGCAGGGCTGCCATGGAAGAGCAACAGGGCAAGGAAGGCGCAAGTGTGCCACCATCAACAAAAGATGGATCCATATTGATGATGAATTAATGGTGAGGAATGGAGCACTATTGGAGTGTATGCACCTGAAGGGCCTAACTCCTCTGAACAGCTGCCAATACCTGCTCAATAAGACGCATAGAGGACACGGGCCTGGAAGTAGACTTATCGCTCAGAGTTTTACAAGTTCTGTTATGGCCTGAGGGTCCCTGACATCTAAGCTTTTTTTAAGGACAGCCACAATGGCACAGTATAATAAAGCAATTTTACAATGGTGTGGTGCAGGAATGAGTCCTAATACCCGGAAATGAGGTTCCTGAAGTCAATGAGTTTTTTGAATGGGATTTTAGTTACAGTAGATGCCTAGAAATAAGGCATGTGGTTAACACAAGCTTAAGAGATTTTGATGTTTTGTTCTGCGACATAAAATTTGTTAGTAAACATCCCACTCGTGAATTTTGAATCTTTTATGTCGTACAAAAGGTGCTACAAAGTGACTACAAAACATCATCACGCCGACATGTACTCCTTTACAGCCTTTTTTATACTCGCGTTCTTTTTACTTTTGCCTTTGGCATTCACACTTCAAAAATCATAAAAGTGGTGTTCTTTTGTGAAGATTATCTTGCTGAACAAAACGTATAAGTATCATAAACATTTGTTTGCCACAGAGTTTATTTTCTGCAATAATCCAAAAGCCAATGGAAAATCCCCTTGGCTTTTTGTCGAGGGAACCCGTGGTGATGCTAACTTCCGGGTTGGCCTACAAAAATACGTCATCCCTCCACCACTCTGTTGATGCTGCCACAGTGTAATTATGATGTGATTAAAAAAAGACTATAACAGCTAAATGCATATAACTAAAGATTATGCTCTTGAGCTTTATCCCTTACGTGCTTAAAACTCTTAGTGCACTGACACATACTGTATACAGTCCTGCGTTGGTTAGATTACTTGTGCTTCAAGCCTTTTGTAAAACTTCCCAACGAGAAACAGTCCTTGTTGTCAGACAAACACAACCAGCACATACAATTATTAACAAGCTAATCATGTGTTTATTCATTTTGATGAGACCAAACCAATTGTGAGCTCTGAAAAAGATGTCCATGCGTCTATAAACCCACTAATCGTCTTGCAGATGGACTCATAATATATGGCAGGGCAGCGTGTTGTCCTCATGGTGGGCTTAATCAATGAAATGGAGTGGAAACTTTGTCGACATCAGCGGGTCTCTGTTCTGCGAATCCAACTGTGGGCTAGTCAGAAGGACACACATTGCCGTCGCACGGTGCCATTCTTACAGGCGTTTCTCCTGTCATTATGTCACACGTCCTCCTTCGCACATACACCGTTGCTCATGGCAACTGCATAGTCTTTGTAGACTTGGGGCCACAGAAAAAAAAAGTTATTTAATTAAATAATCACAGTAATGATTAACAGCCTGTGAAATGAACAAGTAAGAGGGTGAATAGCAGAAAGGAAAGGTGCCTTTCACATGTCTCTCTGCTCTGCTCTGACCAATTTAGATGATGTGTGAGCAGTTTAACATGCAACCGAGGCTAGTTGCAAACATCCTTTTGGTTGCTTGAATGACAATGAAATCATTTCTATAATAGCTGTTTTCACACCAAACTGAATGATATAACTTTCTCTCAATATTCTGAAGTATAGTAAACTTGCTTGAATGCATTCACCTTTTTATCCAATATTAAGATGACAACATTTAGCACAAATAAAAAAGGCCTGTGTTTTTTCATTGTAGGTAAAACAACTTTAGATTATTGGAATTGTGCCCAGTTAACGCCGTATGTGATATGAGAAACGGCTCAAATGATCTAGGATGTACTTAAAACAACTGTAAATGATTCAAAAACCATGTTCACTGAAGGATAGTTGACCATGAGAATGACCACTTAGTAATTTAGTTTTCCCTCAAGGGCCAATTTCACCGGCACAATCCCAATACATACAATACTTTCATGCAAATTACAGGTTTATATTCTCAGCACTGCCTGTTTAGGGACTGCTTGTTTGACCAGATCTATAGCGTTTTCCGTTTTGTGTTTTACAAGATGTTCTCTCACTAACGCAAGTGGTGCATGCCTAAAAATCTCTATTATAAAGGGCAATTCGCAAACGGGAGAGTCCAAGTTAACATCTACGGTTTTCGACCAAAACAGCTGAACTTGTCACGGCACCATTCCCTTATTCTTCAATGCCTTTAAAACTCGTCACCACTTTCTATGTTGTCAGCTCAAACTGTTGAACAGGTTGCATTGTTCTCTTCTCCTACTATGTCTTGTAAACAAAATAAAGCCACGGAAATGAGGTTTTTAGAAGCGCAGATAAGCTCAGACTCCCGCTGGCCAGTAATTTGTATTTGACAACTCAAGCAAGCAGTCACAAGTGTACTTTGTGTACAGACATTGTAGGAGCAAACATATTGGCCGGCTGGATGTATGGGCTCGGAAGCCAGATGCTCTGCAAGCACCCAGAACATTGTGCTTATGTGCCCTCTGCGGAGGCAAGATAGTGCGAGTGCAAAGAAAAAAGGGACAGGAGGAAAGGGTAAGACAGAGGAAAAGGAGGGAATTAAATGAGGTCGAGGAGCAACATATGAACTGTAGCTGGGGGACAAAAGAGGGATCAGTCAAGAGAACAAAACTCAAGTTAACAAGGTGGGAGTAGAGGAAAATGATAAAAACAGGACCAACAGCACACATTATCAGATACGTAAAAATCTATAGCAGTCATTACTACAGGAAGGCAAATGTTCTCTTGTGCAACTCTGCTGTAAGTTACTATGTAAATATTCAGTGTGAAGTAAATTACTTAAATTGGTTATTATACACCTAAGTCCCACAAGTACATACTCTATTACTCCAATTTAAATGCCCAGATGAGGCGTGGAAGCCCATGAATTTGTCTTGAAGGTAAACAAAAACAAAACAGTGTATTTGGTTGCTCAGTTTTAAGCAGTGATATTTCATAGTATTAAAAGTTTGTCCCAAGTGTTTCCATATATTTACTCAGCAGATGTTAAAGTGAGTGGTGGAGAGAGTCCCGTTCTTTTGAATTGGATCGTGACATGTGACGTGTGTGCCGGGCCATCACATTGCTAATGCTGGAAACCTATACAATTCTAATGCAGAGGACTATGCCATTAGGGTTTACCTCCTGCCTAAAGACATAAAACTTCCATTTGAGCCGTCATAGGTTTCACAAGTTAATGGGATTTAGAAGAAGCAGCGTGGGAGTGCTGTTCCTGTACTGTAACACAATTTATGTTTTTTGAGGCCAACTCGCTCTGAAGTAAACACAGATACAATGTCAATGACCTTTACCGTTTACCAGTACAAAAGGTTGGTTTACAAGTTTGGCAATGCATCATCGCATCATTGTTAAAACAGAAGCTGATGCACTTTAAAGGTGGCCTAATTACAAGTAATTAGCTGATCTGTGAGCTGTCCATGCACCAGCTATAGGCTTTAAGCTTCTGAGATCATGAACCTTTATCATACAGTAGCTAAACATTTTGCTGTCTATTAGCGTATAATAAGGAAAAGTCCCCTATACTTTCAAATTGGATAATGTATAGTATTTTACTACTAACAGTGTTTTCACCTTTTTCAATGAGTAATTAGGTTTAAGTCTACAGTATATTTTCGTCTTGTGATGGCAAAATAAGATGAGTGCTTTATATGTTGTAGTAGGCCTGCATGAGATATTTTTACTCACCAAAAGTAAACTGTTGCCTCAGTAGCCAAACTTGATGTTATGGTTGCATGATCTACACATCCATGTAAAGACGTTTTAAACAGAGGCTGGCATAGTGCTTCAATTTTCTTTATTCTAGAGCACAACTTTAAATGTATTTAACTTTTCAATCCGTAAATAATATTTCTATATTCCTTAATATTTTCTCTTTTGTGTGATGACTGGTAATGAAGTCACATTGACATCAGTGTGCCTTAATGCGTTTGGTCCTGATGTCACTAGACACTGACATCATAACAATTTCCATACAAACAGGATATTGTAAGCACGGCACAGGGTAGTTATCAGCCAAATATTCCAGTGTTCTATCTTCAAGCTTTCAAGAATCTTTATTTTTATTTCATCCACTAATGAAACACAGTGTTTACTGGGATATGCTATTATTAGTTTATCAGCGTAGTAGTGAAAAAAAGTATTTTGGACATAAATCTTATCTATGAATAAATGACTTAGTGTGCAAGCAATTAGACTTGTTTCTCTTTACTTGCCCAAAGATACAGATGTTAATTTCACATTTCAGAGGGCATCGACAATGTCTCCAAGCAAGTAAGTCCACTTTAACAAGCTTTGAGATAGGAAGACAGTGCAGCATCTGATGTTCTCTAGTGCCTTAAATTAGATTTTTTTTCCTAATATATAGCTATATTAATACACTGTTCTCATTTTTTCACACTCTTAATTTACTTGACAAACATATTTATGCCTTCTTCTTTTCAAAAATGCTTTTGCCCAGATTTTAAAAAAATAAATAAATACTGCTGCGTCAATGTCAGTGCTCCTTGCTCCTCTGTAGAGCTTCAATTAAAAATTAAATCAAATTAAACTTTATTTATATAGCACAAGTCATACATCAGATGCAACTCCAAGTGCTGAACATAAAGAGTTATATATAACATAAGTTTAAGAATAAAAAAAAAAATATATAGACATTAAAATAAGTAAAATAAAGTGTAATATAATAAAACTTGTAACTAGCTAAAAAGGTGTATTTTAGGTTTTCTTTTAAATACATCCATTTTCTCTGCTCCACTCAGGTCCTCCAGCAGGCTGTTCCACAGACTGGGGTCATAGTGACTGAAAGTGGCCTCGTCGGACCCTTGGAACAACTAAGAGACAACTACCAGAGGACCTGCGGGATCTGGTGAGTTCATATATTAAAACCATGTCAGACAAGTAGTCGAAAGCGAGACAATTTAGAGATTTGTAAACCAATAAAAGATCTCAAAATCAATTCTAAAACAGGTAGCCAGTGCAGCGATTTTAAAACAGGTGTAATGTGTGCTCTCCTTCTGGCCCTGGTCAACATTAGAGTAGCTGAATTTTGTAGGTGTTGAAGTTGATCTATGGCTTTTTTGGAAAGGCCAGAAAGGAGATCATTAGTCTACTAGTGATAAAAACAAAAAAGGGTTTGTGTATACAGTTCACGAGCACACACACATGCAGTACAGGAGGCAGACACACTTTTGTCTTTAAAGGTCTTATTGATAACATTTTTCAGCTTTTAGAAAGGTAGTGAATAAAAGTATGGCTTTCTTGAAAAAACTTATTAGGATTGTGAATTAATCATTTAAAACATTTTGGCGGATCCAAAATTAATGTTTTTTTTATCTCTGTGGAAGATATCTGATGTTTGGTTCCCACTTCTAACAAAGCTCGTGAGCCAATAGTAAAACAGCGTTAGTATCACGTGGTATCTCTGGGTCGTCAGTTAGTGTGGAAAAAAACAGATAAATGGCTGAGATTGACGGTATGTGGCAACGACTTGCTCTGGAGTGAATGCAATGAAACGGTGGAGGAAGAATGCGACATCCAGTGGCTGATTGTTATCAGTGTTATCAATAGCACCTTTAATGTGTTACAATATAATGGAAACTAATACAAACAACCTCCAAAATGTATTGAGATGAATCAACAGCTCAACAGCTCTCTGACTTCATGATGCCTTTTGGGTAGTATATTCAGTGTACAGTATACGACTACGAGTGTATATATCGATGAATTATCAGTTAAAACTATAAAGAAACGATAAAGATTATATTGCCAGTTGTGAGTACTATTTATTCAAACACTTAGGCTCCCCTTGCTAAGATAGTCCAACACCATTCATTCTTTATGCAGGCAGTCAAATCTCATGTCCTTCCACTCAAATCCTAATGATTCACTGACTGATTATTCTTCATTAGACTCTCATACCTGGCTGGAGCCTGTCCCATCATCTTCTTTTTTCTTTAATGGCAATTCACATGATTAATTGAATCTATTTTTGTTTTACATCGCGGGTGACACGGTATGGCCGCTTATCAGTTTCCCGTCATTAGGTGGTGGGGCTTGACAATGGGTCCGCTGGCTTGGGTCGACATGACTTATCGGGATAATATATGGCCTACGGGTTTTAGGTTCAGAATCCTTCCCCACAGGTAATCTTTCTTCATTTTTCCAGCCATGGTCGGTCCGTCAGTCTGACGGGTCTCCACTCTTCACTGTGACGCTATCCCGCTGGGCCACAAGGCTGCTAAAGACCTAATCAGTTAATTTTTTGCCATATAAATTACAGTTATATTCAGATATCATTGAAAAGTTTGACATAGATGAAATATAAGGATTTTATGTCTTAAGGAACTTATGATTTAAAATATAGCCCTGGTTTGCTCCTGTATTAAAAAAGAGTTAAAGATGTAAAGATCACATTTAACAGCACCTAAAATGTTTAACAATGTTAAGATGTTGTCTTCATGTAGGTACATGTAGACCTTTAAAACAATTTGAGAGTGGCAGTATGTGCCAGTCTTGTATTTTCTATACTTGTGGGTTGGTGATGCTTTTGTTTGTTTGAACATTTGATTATGGCTTTAAAAGAACTTGTTTTTAAGGTACACTTCTCCTGTGGGTAGAGTTTGGATACAGTAACGATAACAATTTCTGTAACAATTTGGACATCAATTTCCCTTCAACAAGCAAGCCCTTTTCAATATTGTGAAAAGGACATATAGAGCCTGTCTTAAAGTGAAGATACTTGAGCTGTCCGTTTTTAGGATCAGACTTTACACTCCCTTTGTGCTCCCTCTGATGCCGTAGAAGTTGTCCCCGCACTACCTCAAAGACCTCATGACGAGCTTTGTACAAGCCAAGATACAAACCGATTGTGAGATTAGCCAGACGTGATATGCCAGGGAAGGTGGGGAAGCTGGTGATAATGCCATCGGCAGCAGTCTGGGCCAGTTCAGTGCCAGGGTAGAGGTTTGACAGGATTGGCATCCCTTACATTCTGCACAGCAATGCCAGGTACCCGTGGGACAAGTGATGTGCGACCGATGTCACTTCTTCAATGTTCAAATTTGCATTTAGGAAGGGCTGCCTAACGTAATGCAACATAACAAAGTAATGCATGGCACGAGGCAGCTTCACGTTGGCGTTGCTCATTGCTTAGCATAAGTCGGAGGCTGTAATTGGGTAAAAGCAAGAGATAATGTCTTGCCATCCCACCTGTTTTTGTGAAGTGTGTGTGAAGAGAGCTTGAGTTGTAGCATGCACTCTTATGTTTGCCTGAAAACCTGTGTCGAAAACTGCAACCCGTAGTCTTCCAGCTTCACACCTCTTTGCATTCAGAAACTGCAAGATCTATCAAGTCCAAACCATTTATTTTCCAAGAATCGCTCCAAACAAAACCCGCACATGTGACAGTTCTTGTCATGTAACAGGTGAAAAATGTCAGTGTGTGTGCACCTCACACTTGCCAGCTCACAAAATGCACGGAGGTTTTTGAGAGCTTTCACGTGAACGTCGCATGCCGCATAAGGTGTGTTTACCAGACCGCAGATAATTCAAATGGATGGTGCACTGCATGGCAAAGCTCAAGTGAGCAGGACTTCATTTTGTGAGCCATTTCACCACATCACTCACCATTATTCTCTACATTGCCTGCATGTGTAGTCATGTGACAGGTACCTTTCAGATTTCTCGCTGTGACATAAATACAGGTATTAGTGGTGAGATGTTCATGATGACGGTACAAAGAACTTTTTTTTTTTCTGTTTGGTGACAGGCTGTACTTTCTTCCCTCCCCCCTTCCTACAGACACATTACCTTTTGTAGCCTCATTACGATGATAGTAAGCTATGCCATAACAGGTTTTTGGAGCCTTTTTAAATTATAGTATACATACACAGTATATTTTATTCCGGTAGACCTTTTTCTAGATTTTTCACACTTGAGCATTACCTAGAGATAATGGAACCTATACATTTTTTGCACTCATGCGCTTGCACACACGCACATTTTATAGTTCCCTATTATTGTCAGTAACCCATGACAGTACGTACATTAAGGGTAGCGATTCTATCTTTCCCTTTTCTTCCTTTCTTCTCTGCTTTTAACTGTTTAACTTTATCTACGTTTGATTTAAAGGGCCATATGAGACATAAAGTTCTGTGCTTTCCAACTACAACACCTCCTCCGTCCCATGTAAACAAGATACAAGCTTCAGGGTCAGTATTTCAGGAAGGGAGGGCAGAAAACCACACAGACCATACATTATGCATTAAGATCTTACAGACTTCTTGGAGTGAAACCACCAAAAACAGTAGAAATGCCTTCACAGCTGCAATTCTGCAGAAACCAGATCTGCTTTTCTCTACGTGTAGAGGGAGTTAGGTGGCTGGTTGGGTAATGAGACAGATGGACAACACAGATTGCTGACATTAGCCTGCTCTTGATCTAGATCATGATTCCTCATCAAGCTAATCATTTATTAGAAGACTCCATCTTGTTTTTTGGAGGGGGGGAAGAGGACAAGCTGTGCAGCTCTAGCTGCTTCAACACTTGACCGCATGGAAAAATGGCCTCATGGAGTGTGTTGAAATGACAAAACATTAGGGGTCTGGTGCAAATGCTGTGTTGACTGAACACATCCTAACATTCTTTGGAGCTCAAATGCTTTCATGAAATGTTTTCCAAATTTCTGGCCATACCTTTTCCATGAATAAGTGCACTGATGTACTTGTTTGTACTTATTTCAATTTTTAGGGATCAATTTGATAAAAAAATATCGACCTGAGAAACCACTCTTCTTCCCAGAGTCCACAAAACTAAAGAACAGAAACAAAACACCGTTTGAACCGAAAGTTATATATTTCACACATTTCCAGGAAAAACAGAGCTAGACATGACTAAAGCTGCATGCGAACTCAGTTCAGAAATGGTATTGAGTGCCCATAGTCCTTTACTGCGGTCAAGCCAGCTGTCGCGCGCACCTCCATGGTCTAATCAGCCGACTCTACAACTTTAGTGCAACCATTATACATACATTATGTTAAATGCATTCAAATAGCCTCGATTGAGCTGACGCGGAGAGCTAGTTACGGACTTTGTGAAGTTATCAGAAGGATACATGTGTAACTACGTCTAGTTTTCAAAATAAGGTGTTAAAGGTCCCATATCATGCTCATTTTCAGATCATACTTGTATTTTGTGTTTCTACTAGAACATGTTTAACATGCTGTAATGTTCAAAAAGCCCTTTATTTTCCTCATACTGTCGGCCTGAATACGCCTGTATTCACCGTCTGTCTTAAACGCCCCGTTTTAGCGCATTTCGACGGAATTGCGACGAAATTGCAACGTAATTGCGTTGCTAGGCAACAGCTTGGACCCATGTGTACTTCCTGTCAGCTGATGACATTCACATACACTGCAACCAGAAATAAACTGGGATACATTTAGAATATTTACGTTTAAATCTGTGAAAAGGCTATAAATATTGTATATTTGTGACATCACAAATGGACAGAAATCCTGACAGCTTGTTTCAAATGCACAGTTTCTGAATACGGGCTGTGTGTATTTCCCTGTGGATTGAACGTCCGATACTTTCACAGTATTCATATAGGACTTAAGTTGCTTTATAATAACATGAAAATCTCACTTTTTTATAATATTGTACCTTTAACAAAGTGTATATAGAAAATATATACAGTATATGGAAATAAGATATTATTCACAAGAAGTATAAAACATACCACCTTAGTCCCTTATAAATTAAAAATAAAATACCATTAAATTGTGAGGGAAATGGCTTTATTCTTTGATTTTTGGGTTGCTTAAAAAAATAAAAAAATAAATCCTGACAATGACT
>CAKALG010021105.1:0-14959 GCA_916700815.1 Helicolenus hilgendorfi
ACCAACAGAAAAAGGTTGCACCAGATCGTAGAGAGCAGAGCCCAAAGGCAAAGCACTCGAAGATGCAGCGCCACACCGCCCTTCACAAGGACGAGGTGGTGAAGGTCAAAGGTCTCAGACAGGAAGAGAAGAGATTGCTCCATTCACACCAACAGAAAAAGGTTGCACCAGATCCTAGAGAGCAGAGCCCAAAGGCAAAGCAACCGCAGATGCAGCGCCACACCACCCCTCACAAGGACGAGGTGGTGAAGGTCAAAGGTCTCAGACAGGAAGAGGAAAGATTGTTCCGTTCACACCAACAGAAAAAGGTTGCACCAGATCCTAGAGAGCAGAGCCCAAAGGCAAAGCACCCGAAGATGCAATGCCACACCACCCCTCACAAGGACGAGGTGGTGAAGGTCAAAGGTCATAGGCAGGAAGAGGAGAGATTGCTCCGTTCACACCAACAGAAAAAGGTTGCACCAGATCCTGGAGAGCAGAGCACAAAGGCAAAGCACCCGAAGATGCAATGCCACACCACCCCTCACAAGGACGAAGTGGTGAAGGTCAAAGGTCATAGACAGGAAGAGGAGAGATTGCTCTGTTCACACCAACAGAAAAAGGTTGCACCAGATCCTGGAGAGCAGAGCCCAAAGGCAAAGCACCCAAAGATGCCGCGCCAAACCACCCCTCACAAGGACGAGGTGGTGAAGGTCAAAGAACTCAGACAGGAAGAGGAGAAATGGCTCGGTTCACACCAACAGAAAAAGGTTGCACCAGATCCTAGAGAGCAGAGCCCAAAGGCAGAGCACCCAAAGATGCAATGCCACACCATCCCTCACAAGGACGAGGTGGTGAAGGACAAAGGCCTCAGACAGGAAGAGGAGAGACGGCTGGGGGAAAACAAGACGGGTGTTCAGGCTGTGCCCCAAAAAAAGAAGGGACAAGATGCCGTCTCCCCGACTCAGACCGTCAGACAGCAGCAGATAAAGTGTCTTGGGTTAGTGTAATTTACACACACAAGAGGCAAGGCTGTATCCATCAAATCAAAGTAAAACTACTGGGAGAAAATGAGCCCCAGTTTGAGAACATGTCATTGGATAATTGATGATTTTCACGTTTGTCTTGTTATGTTTGTGTCAGGTTCCCGAACCCAGCAGTATACTGTTATATAAACTCCACCCTGCAGAGCCTCCTGACATTGGAGGACTTTGTAAGCGCCTTCAGCTGTCAGGAGAAGGTCTGGAATTCAATGCCTGAAGCTGCACTTCTGAGGTACAGCACCCCTCATACACAACCACTAATTTTATCTTAAAGTTGTACCCTGAACACCAAAATCCTATTGCTAGAAAGTCAAGACAATGCCACTGACCCATCTTACCTTCCTCTCCAGATCATTTATGGACATCAAAAAGTGTCACTTTTCCGGGGATACCGGCCATAAAATTGGCCTCCTAACTGAACTCAAGAAGACAATTTGGTCTACGGAGTTCCGGGATCTCGACCAGAAGGTGAGTGAGCTGGTTTTATGGTTTGTTGTTTCAACATTCCTGATAGTTTCCCCTCGGTGTATAAACTCTGTATGATTGTGTGTGTGTGTGTTTCTGCAGGATGCTCATGAGTTCTTTACCACTGTGCTCGAGCAGATGAGATGCTTGAGCCCAAAGCTTCAGGTGGTGGCTGCCACGTTGGGCATCTCCTACAGCTGTCCAGTGGAAGATAATTTGGTGTTTAAAATGCTTAACACCAGGACCTGCAAAAAGTAAGTACACAGTTATACACATCACACACATACACACACACATTCATGTGTCTACCAGCATGTCAAAGCGGTGTGCAGATGTATTATAACTGTTGTGCTTTTAATGTGTAGGTGCGGCTCAGGATCCTCGCGAGAGGAGGAATTTACTAACCTCTCCCTGGATCTGGTGCCCGGAGGCGGAAGCGTGGAGCAGATGCTTGAGGATTACCTGTCGGTAAGAAAGACCTCTCCTCAGTCATTCACATTAGAACCGACTGATATTATGTGATCATCTGATGTATGTAGAAACACCACCACTGCTTGTGTCAGTATGTGTATGGATACGTAGTTGTTGTAAATCCAGTATAGAAGTGTAAACATGTTGGTCTTGTGCTGTTCTGCAGGAGAAGGAGTTGAAGTACAAGTGCGAGTGCGGTGGCACCGAGTCAATCCAGCGCCTGTCATTTCTGACCCTGCCAAGGTGAGTGACATCTCATCCATCACATATGACCAAACTCCTGACCACAGCGCTCCGTGGTGATACTGGTTAACCCAGTGGTATCAAACTGGGCTCCACTGACCCAAAGGAATGATTGTGAAGTATTGAACATAGAAAATACCAATGGAAAGAGTTTGTAACGCCATATTCTTCTCTAACACCTGGTGCTCATATCTTTTCTGTCTGTCTACAGAGTGCTGGTCTTGCATCTAAAGCGCTTCAAGTTCACTCCATCCTTCCAGCTTCGAAAGCTCAATGACCCCGTCAGCCTACTCAGGGATCTGGTGGTGACGTCAAACCAGGTAAAGAAAAACGACTGTATATGACCTGATAGCAAACAGAAGCATCAGACTGGGGCTGTAATAAATAAATGTGTGGACTGTGTGTGCACTAACTCTGATTAACTGTGTTTCTTCTTAGGCTGGTTGCTGCTACAGTCTGGTCAGCACCATTAATCACCTCGGCTCCACACCAAGTAGTGGTAAGATAATCAATTATTTTACTCACATTAAATCAAGAAGAATAATCTTTCTTTCTTTGTTCAACAACTACTTTCTTACATTCTGCTTCTTTTAGTCACTGTAGAAAGTCAGACACTAATATAAAATTTCCTGACTTTGATATAAACTAAATCACTGTCTGGCATCAGATCAGTTTTAATGCAGTCAATGCAACAATGCTTCCTCTCCTGTTAGGACACTACATCTGTGACGGCAGGGATCCAGATGTGGGACAGGGGGACCGAACTGACCGCTGGTTCACCTACGATGACGCAGAGGTGACTGAAACAAGCGGCGACTCTGTGTGTGACACGCGGAAAAGATCCTCCTACATCCTGACATACAAACGTCATGTAAGAAAAAAACACTGTGACGATCATTGAAGTGAAATACATCATGGAAATGATGTGGCAGAGACAGAGACAACACGAACACTGACGTTCTTTAAATCTCCTCAGATAACACTTCAGGCTGATTACAGTTGAGACGAGGGATTAAGAAATCCAACAACGCTGTATTTATTTTAGGTGTGATTCTATTCTCAGGACTAGACGGTGGGACGCTCCTTAAGGCCATTTTGAAAACCCGTTGGCAGGAGCAGCGGTGCGGGACAGGGTAAGTGTCCAGCGGTGCATGACAAGGTAAGTATCCAACGGATGTACAACGAGACCACGTCCAGTGAATGGACGGTGAGCACATCTCGTTGCCAGGAGCAGCATCAGTTCCCCCCCAACCCTCAGGAGGATGGGCTCCCCCCCAGAGAGCCTGGTTCCTCCCAAGGTTTCTTCCTCCCAGAAGGAGTTTTTCCTTGCCACAGTTGCCCAAAGTCACAGCATGAGCAGTGACGTATAATACAAATTGGACGTGATGTCAAATACAGATGTAGCTTGCTCTCTGGGGAAGATGGTAAACTGAAATTGAATCATTTAATAAACTTTTTCAGTTCACTATTAAATTCAAATTAAATTTAAATAAATCATTTAAAATTATAGATTTTTTGTTTTGTGGTATTTTATTTAGTCTAAGCATTAGTATGAGTATAGTTGCATCAATATGGATTGTTATAGTACGTGCAGACTCTGCAATGAAAAAATGTAAATGTAAAAGGTAAGTTTGCATGGGTAAATTATACATGTATTGGTTACTCAAATTGGTTATTCAAATGTTCTGCTCTACCAGTGTAGTAATATCAAACAATATGTATCCTAACTGTTTACTAATAAAGGTTGTACACATTGTGTTGCTGTTTTTCTATAATTTCAACTATGAGCTATTAAATTAATGTATTCAGTTAAATGTCCAGTGTGTAGCATTTCGGGTGATTCATTAGCAGAAATGTAATATAATATTCATAACTATGTTTTCATTAGTGTATAATCACCTGAAACTAAGAATCATTGTGTTTTTGTTAGCATAGAATGAGTCTTTCATATCTACATAGGGAGCGGATCCTCTTCACAGAGTCCGCCATGTTGCTCCGCCATGTTTCTACAGTAGCCCAGAACGGACATACCAAACACTGACTCTAGAGAGAGACTTTGACTTTTTTATGTTCCCTCAAGGCCACTGTGGTAATGTGAGCTGCAGAGCGCAAAACCGTGTTACCGCCAGCCGCCGTCTGACATCCATTGCTGCTAAAGTAGTGTTCTTATGGTAAGGATGGCCTCTGAGTGAGGCGAATGGCACTACCACGGTTTTGGAAAGGGAGGAGTGAGCGGAGGGGTACTCAGTTGGTTGCAGTCTGCAACCCCACCACTAGATGCTACCAAATCCTACACACTGTCCCTTTAAAGCTACTTTGCATGTTGACTGAACTCAAGTAACAAATAAAACACTTTTAACTGATTGGGTTTTGGACAAGACCTCCATCACAATCTTTGGATGTCAGGCAACACACAGACTGTGATTTTAACAGTTTGAACGCAAGTGTTTCCAACCAAACAAACCATTTCAAACCAAGTCTAAAGAGGGGAGCTCACTGTTTTCCCAGTGGTACATTCCTACACTGACCTGACATCTCTGTAGTGGGCATCCTGATCAAATTCACGTTTTCTAGTCAACACATCAAGCTGAAGAAGGAGACAACATAACAGAATGAGAAAGTTGGTGCTTAGGAGATACATATTAAAAAGAAAATCACGAAAGAAGTTACAATAAGTATTCAGGTGCTGTAAAGGCTGAGTAAGGTGCTCTGAAATCCAATTCAATCATTGACTCTGGGGAGGGCCAGCGGTGGTGGGGAGATGGTATGATATGTCTCGACGTGTCTCAGTAGAGGGAGAAGAAATCAAAAATAACAACAAAATCAAAGCCTCTTCTACCATTAAAGTAGCCTTACATTAAAAACATATTTACATCACACCTTTGATTAAATTAATACATTTTCTAACGTGAAACCAACCATTGCTGCCTGTGTAGTATGTGGGACCAACACGTTCTCATCATGTCACATACTGGCTCTTTGTCAGACTAAACATGTGCTTAATGTTTTGAATTAAACAAAAACACTTGCTTAGGATTAGGCAACAAAACCATGTTTAGGAAAAAACGATATGGTTGTGACAGAAGTGAAAATGAAACTGAACATTGTGAACACGGGACACGAACGATCAGCTGATTGTAACGTTAGAGTGAAACTCAACGCACGGGACACGCAAGACCTCCTGAATGAAAGCCCTGTGTTGTTGGACCCATCCACCACCCTGCTTCACCACCGTGTACGTCTGTTTTGCTCTTTAAACTACGTCATCACACTACCAGCAGACTTTCCCTGAGCGTTTACTGTTGCTGCGAAAGGGTTTACATTGTAGTTAATGGAAAGCCTGGGGCATCAAATACTGGCGCTAAAGGATGCGGTGGTATCGAACACCGATAGCCTGCCAGTGACAAAGTGTCGGTATTTGACGCCCTGGGAATGAGAACGGGCTGGTGCGACTTAAAGCTGCGTTTATGTCTAAAAGGATGGATGGTAGAGATTGGAAATATTCCCATGTTAATGACTTGTGGGCATTCATGTCATCAAGATGGTGTATAATTACAGATTATGTTGTGTGACGCTGGCGTGCTAATGTTATCTTTTTGATTGAGGGGGGAGTTATAGGCAGAGCAAGAAGTTTTAAGTGAATTTTTCACCTAGGCCTACATGCCTGTTGATGTGCAGAAGGAACTGTGCAGAATAATTAAGCAAAATCACACGTTTGATGTGCACATAAACATGGGGGGTTCTGTGGATTTATAACAGTCTGATGCTGGTTGCACAAAATATAACCAGTGGATCTGCTGTGTGTAATTGTGGCTTGACGGCACGCAACATACTCTGGTTAGACTGCAGCGGGGTGCACTGTGCTGGCTCTCTGTGTATACACTTATCTTGAGCGCACAAATTAGAAAATTGAGGCCTCAAGATACAGACTATATTTTTTCTCTCTGTAGCCACTCCTGGGCTCCGTAATAATGAGCGGCACAGAACATGATAGACGTCTATGTAATTACCGCCTACTATTGTTACCATTTTAATTGTGGGGAAAACCGGGACAATTTGGAGTGACTGTTGAAAACCGGGACATTTCAGTGTTTTACAGATATTTGTCGAGACTCGGAACACCCAGCTTGAAACAGGCACAATCCCGGACAAACCGGGACATCTGGTTACCTAATTTTGAAAGGTCAGTGTGTGGCTGTGGTTTTGTGTACAGAGTATCTGTGTTTTGAAGCGAGCAGGAGCACTGAATCTCTGTGTTTGTTACATCACAGTGGTTTAATGCACAATCATAACTCACCGTGATCTTGAATTTGGGCAGATGTGGATGAATGTTTGGTGAGCACAGCCAGAGTTTTGATGCCTCATGAGACTCTGTGGTAGACTGCCAGAGTTAACACATTGTTCTATTTGACTGAATTCCTGTTGCTTTGTTAGTTTTTTTGTTGAGGTGACTGAACTAAATGTGTATTTGTTGGCGATTCCAGTCACAGATGAGTGTCAAGAGCAGAATATAGGAGTGGACATCCTCCTCTAATGTTGCTACAGGCCTGACTTTTCTCTGATGCCAAGTGCTGCTCATGATGGGCTTCATCTTTGATGCATTACATGCAAGCACACAATTGTAGACTTTACTATAATGACTGCTCTGCGTTTGCCAGGCACCGCTGCCAGTCAAAATATTTCTGGAACACAGAGGCGGCAGTGGGGTACTGATTTTCTGTCATTTAGAGGAATAAACATTTTAAGCAATCAATACCAGAAAGTGACTTTTTTTTCCCTTCCGGGCGTCCGTGACTCAGACTGAAAAGAAATTGTGGAAAAGGTAAAGCAGGCCACTTTTTTCCTGTTTAGAGAACAAGGAATGAAAGAGCAGGAAGGGCGTGGAGGAAGCAGAACGGACAGAGAAAGTGTCGTGCAGCCAAAGAACGAGGAATTTGAAAACTTGGAAACTCAAAACAATTGCAGCAACAACCTGTAGCAGGAGGTGGGGGAAAAAAAAGATTTTCAGCAACAAAGGAGGTCTGTGTAGAGGTAGAGAGTAGCCTGTTAGCGTGAGAGTGACCTTTCCCCACAGGTGTTGAGATGTTTCTTCACTCCTCTGCTGTCTTTGAGAAAATATCAGTTCACTCTCACCGCTCTCTCCACTCCTGTGATCAACACTAAGCCTCAATATCTGCCAGAACGTTATCGCTAATTTCTAGCCTTATGAGCAGGCTATGATGGATCTACTGTACACCTCTTATACACACATGCTCACGGGTACAAAAAGCAGTTTGTCGCCACTGCAAAAAATGTTCGATGAAACAAATCTGTCCAACCTAATGAACGTCTGGCGCTTTTTATAAACCATTTCAATCCGATACTGTGGAGCAAGTTAGGTGTGCAGCATAAGTTATCATGGCGATCTAGCCAGGTTAAGAGAGAGCCACCTTCATGACACTGAAAACTCTCTCTAACTTTAGGCTCAACATACCTTACCAACTCTTTAATCTTGCTTCGTAGTACAACCCTCTGGTGAATTTAAGACCGCAATCTTTCTCTTTTAGTTCTGTTTTGGTCGCCACCAACTCCTGAGGGAAATATGTGTCTCTTAAGCTGCTAAATGCTCCACTATGTTGTCCAGCTAGTCAATAACTGTGTCTGCCATTTGGTGCTGAGCAGGTAATGAACAACAGAGGTTTTCCATGGACAGAGATATATGAGGCATGGGCCACAATATAAAAAATAATACTCCTTGTCTAATTCATAACTTAGCCAAAATACTTTTTCATAACTCCAGAACCATTTTTAAGTTTTCGTCAGTATCAAAGTAATCCAGTGATAGTTGTCTGTATGTATCCATTACAAACAGGAAGTGCTGCTGTAACAGCTAATTTGGGATGCTTTTAATGGTGCCACATTAGTGTGTACAGATGATTTTGACCTTTAGTTTTCTACAGTATAACTACAGCTATCAGTCGCAAGGAGAAATACTCATACACATTTTAATGCTCTCCTTTGGGTTCATTAAAACTTCTACAGGCATCACATTGCCCCCACACTGAACTTAAAGAACTATTATTGTGATGAAGACGAGTTTATTAGTTATGGACAGTTATGTATTAGTCAAACACCAGTTGCAAAATTCATCATTTGTGTAGTTAAATATTAGGAAAAACCCCAAAACTGTTTTTTAAACTCAATCTTTGGTGATCCTTAAGGCTTGTTTGTAGAACAACTAAACTAGAACCATGTTAGTCAGTCGAACATAGTGTTCGAATCCAAGCCATTCAAATTTCAGTTTTGAGCTTAGTTATACTGCCTCCTTTAGGACACATTGGAGTAATACTGTAGCTACTGTGCTCATAACACACAGCATTCTGCTGCTTTTCATGTTCACCACATCAGCTTAAAAGGTGATATAAAGTCAGTGTTGTGATGCGTTTACAACTTGTTCCGCTGCCCCCATGTGGCCAAAACATCTACTTTATCCCAGAGACAGATTTTTTTTTCACTTGCTTAACAAAAATAAGACTTTAAGACTAAATAACTAGATTAAATGACTTAACATGGATATGTAGCAAAATCACTTTACATCCAAGCATAGACTGTTGTGATATTTAACGAAGAGTCATACATGTACAGAAGAGAGGAACAACCAAAATCCAGTGGTGGAAAAAGACTTGCATTAAAATCTTAGTAAATAAGTATTAGCATCAAAATATAGTAGTAATAAAGTACCAAAAGTAAAAGTAGTCATTATGCAGACTGGCCCATTTCAGAATCATATAACATTATATCACTGGATTATAATTAGTGATGCATTAATGTGTATATCACTCATGTTGGCATGGCACTGGTTACGGTGGGGCTACTTGTTATATTCTATATGTACTGCCTAGCTTAATCCATAATAATACTAATATAAAAATACATAATTAATTTGTTTGTTTTGTATTAATAGTCTGAATCTGTAAAGTAACTAGTAACTAATGTTGTCAAATGAATGTAGTAGAGTAAAAAGTGCAATATTTGGTTTCCAAACTGTAGTGTAGTACAAGTATAAAGTAGCATAAAATGGAAATACTCAAGTAAAGTACAAGAAAAGTGAAATTACACTTAAATACAGTACTTGAGTAAATGTACTTGGTTACAATTATAAATTAGAGGCAGCTGAGGCACATGGCATTAAGAGTTTACCTTCCAGTCCCGACCACCTGGAGATCCAGCCCTCAGGTGACCTGGTCTCATTGTGGCGTTTCCTTCTGTGGACATCCAGAGAAATGTGTGTGAGAGAGACCTCGCGTTACCTCACATGAACTCAGAGCAGAGACATCAACACCATGTATTGAACCAACATCAGCCTGCCGTCACAATAATTCTCTTCCCATCAACTCCATCAGACACTTTATTCATCTTCTTGGAGACAGTCGAAACTCTTCTCCAAAAGGCTTTGAATAATAAATCAGCTTTGAGAAAAAAATACATGAATCCATTTCAATTAATATGTAAATAATCTGATATAAACACATAAATAGCATCAAGATAAGATATAAATTCCTCTCTCTCAGCAGCACGACCGAGGGACTGTTGATCAGGGATTTCACTTCTTGCCATCCGGTACTCGCTTTGTTTACACACACATCATGCAGCATTAAACATCAATGCAGCTTTAGTCTCCCCGAGGACTCTAAGCAACTCAAAGAGGCTGGCACCGAGACTCTACACATCATCGTTTACATTTTTAGGGAGACATCATATTGCACTGTGAGTAATCTCTCACTTGTAACAACATACCATACAGTACTGATGACTCCACGTGTCTGACCGAACTCGCTGCAATCTTAAATACAGTACAAGATAAATATAGGACATGAGGGAATTTACATACAGAAATGGACTATACATCATCACTTGGCCCACAACTTTTATATCTCCACCTCTCCTCCAGAGACAAGTGCTGGCATGGAGGTTATCTTGATAGTCAGCGTGATAGAGGCTCAAGGATCCAAAGTTTAATCTGCTCCGTGAGAATGCACTTATATCTCAAACGCGCATCTTTTTTACTAGAATACATTTAGTATCATAATCTTCACTTCCTTGGTTGTCTTCATTAATCAAAGAGGTCGTTCTTGAAAGAACAAGCTACATAACGCCTTGTTATATGGCACACAGGGCTTCTTTTTCACCTTTAAATAGAGGGTCAGATTTTTTCTAGTTTACCTTACAGGGATAGTTCGGGTGTTTTGAAGTGGGGTTGTATGAGGTACTTATCCGTAGTCAGTGTATTACATGGCAGTCGGTGCGCACCAAGTTTGGAGAAACAGACAGGAGTACCAGCATGGGAGCAAAGCAATATAGTGCTGTGGACGGGGCCGGCAGCAAAACGTATTTTAGCCACCTAAAAGAAAGGCTCACCTAAAAAAAGGAAATATCAGTTAACATGTTAACTTATCTATGCTCTCTTAAAAGGCACCAGACTTCATTGACAAATACGGTATAGATACGTTTCACTTTCAGTTCAGTTCCCTGTCGGAAAAAAATCTAAATATAGCGTACACATATTGATTTTTTTTAGATGAGCCTTTCTTTTAGGTGGCTAAAATATGTTTTGCTGCTGGCCCCGTCCACAGCACCGGCACCAACTATGGATAAGTACCTCATACAACCCCACCTCAAAACCCCCAAACTATCCCTTTAATAAACCACTCACACACCCACACAGTACATTCATTGAAAGAGTCAGTGGTTGCTGTAAACATTCCTCCTGCAATTGTTCTTGCTCTTTCAATGTATATATGGCATGGGGGTACTTAAAACAAGACTAAAAGTCTGGAGCATTCATCCTCTGGGCACCAACATTTCACGTCAATCCATCCAAATATTTGTTGAGATAATACAATATTATCTTTATTTTATAATTATATTCAGTCTGGAAAGTGCCATCCCTAGAGCTGTGAACTTATCCTTTAAGATCTTTAGCCTTTAAATTTGGCACATTTTAGACTTCTCCCTGAGGATCATCATCACCACCCCTCTGTTTACCTCCACAATAATAACTTGTCATTGTTATTATTACTAACAATATCATAAGCTACATTATCAATGCTATTTTCATTTCACATAAGATACTACACACACAGCAGCTCACAGCTGTACAGATGATATAGCTGCTCTGACACCTGATGCCCAAATAAGAGAGGATAAAGCATTAAAAATATATCTAGGGACTAATACTGGGCAACAGTGATGTTTTGGAATTAAATAGCGTTATGGCATTTCCATCCACTTCTTTACACTTCACAAACTCAGCATGGGTGATCATTGACAAGCATGTACAGTGCAGTTCTTCTCCTGTACAGATCATACACACTCATTGTTTTTTTTTTCTTTATACATTGTCCAATGAGCTCCTTTATCCGCTTATTGGCAGTGTTGAGTCAGTCTTTAATTGGTCAGTCCATCAGCCCCAGGTCGGGTATCCACTCCACTGGGATGAAACATGAAGGCATCGAAAAAGAACAGGAGGCTGAACACAAGCACAGCTGAACTCAACCGCTGTGGTAAACTGGCAGGTTCATCCAGGTAGTTAAACGTCGAGTTGAAATTAAACTTTCCACTGACACTGGAGCAAAACGTCTTCAATTCTGCGACTTTCCAGTTTTTTCCGGTTTAACTTCAACTTGACACTGCTCTGGTCGAAAGCACACGAGGCTGGTTGCAAGGCAGGGGCTCTGCTGAGGGTTTAGCTCAAAGCGAACTATGTGGCTAAAGAAGAGGCAAAGGGCTACACTCCCAGAGTTGATATGGAGATCATGTTGAGGCGAGTTTAAGGACAGCACAACTGAAAATGGTGAAATAAAGAAGAAGAAGACAGAGACTGTGGCAACACAAATAAAATATGCAGACACTGAAACAGGGCTTTTGTTAGACATTGTGTGGGTGTGCTGTCTACTGGTATCAACATTTTTGCTACATAATGATCATCTTTTGTGTCGTCAGCCTGCACACACACACACACACACACACACACACACACACACACACACACACACACACACACACACACACACACACACACACACACACACACACACAAAAGCCAGACAGGATGCACTATTTCCCACAAAGAGAGCCAGAATTTATGCTCCTCGGGCTGCATTGTCTTGTGTGCACTGAAGATATTGTACTAGAAGGGAATCTGCAGGGCAGTGCGGTAGTGTGGATAAGTAGATGAATATTGGCTTTCATTAAGGAGCTAGAAATGATTTTAATCTATCTTTGTCTTTACACTCGATCTACTTTAGTGATTTTACATTCAGAAGTTCAGAAGTTCCTCAGTCCGACTCTAGAGGGAGCTACGGCTGTGTGTTGACCCCGACATTTCTGATGATACAAAACTGACTAATGACAGATGGCACCAATGAACTGAAAGACTGAATTTCATATATGAAAACTTCATCTGCATCAACATCTCTCTGTATTTTTATCAATGCTGTTGTGTGCATGTCAAATGCCAATATGGTCTAGTTGTAATTTTGCATTTTGTATAATTAGAAACAGTGCTTTAAGTGAGAAAAAAAACAGAGTTGCCGTGTGTATTGGCCAGTATATCAGCAATCTCTTGTTCCTATTCATGTATTATTTCTTTAAACATATGATACTGTGTCAACCATAATCAGTTGTGATTGTATTATTATGTTATGTACTTTGGCTAAGCATTTTCTATAGTAGGCCTATAATACTCAGTTGAGACGGTGTGTTTGTATATTTACCCATAGTGTTAATAGTTAAAGTGTTTTCCTGCGTTATTTATAGCCAATATTATCTCTCTATAATATATTAGAATGCCTATAGGCTGGAATCAACAGCAGCCAGCCAGACAGGCAGGCAGGTATGTATGTGAGCTGTTCATTCAGGTTTTAGGAGCAGTGATCCTGTCAGGGTGCTCTTACATATTATACAGAGACACACTCTGAATTTCAATAGTGAATAAAAGATACCAGGAGGTATTGGGTTTGGGTCCTCTCAAAGACAATTTGAAGGTTTTTGACTTAAAACTATGCTATTTTACATAATTTTGGACCATTATTATTACTATAGATAACCTCCAAAAACACTTAAAATCCAAAACTTACTATAGTTAATTAACTATTTTATTACTTACAGAAATCACAGCCTTCGTCTTAATTCCTCTGGGAAAATTGTAAATGTATTTTTAGATCGTAAATTGTAAAATGATAATGAATAAATAAAAAGATCAAATTCCAAAAACTTTTAAATAATGTTCTATTAATTATATTTGTTCCCAACAAAAAAGTTATGAAGAACAGTTCATCAATTATTCTACAAAGGGGACGTGAAGGACGTAGGCCATTGTATCAATATTACAGCACCCCCATCACAATCTTATTACTCTTCCTACAGGTGTTTTTATGTTCATACGACTTATTAAGGGTGGCGCAAAAACGCTGCTGCTGTGCCATATGATTATGAATCTCCCAGAGAACCAGATATCGAGATGGCAGAGAAAAATACTGGCAGCTTGTGTGAAGTGCCAGCCTACTTCGAGCACTGATTCTCCTACACACACCGGTCATTAACACTCATACTATTGATCGTTAAACAGCTGTAGAGATAACGACCCAAACTGATCCTTACTCTGTGACGTCTCCTTAATGATCAGCAAGCTTTCACATCACACCAGGTGAGTTTGGGACTGACGGCACAGACACATACACACCAGATACTGTACGTGTACACACTACCACGGAGACCAGCGCAGGCTTACAGGGCCTGTGGGTTTGCTTGCGTTCCCAATGAGCTGAGACCACAGAGAATATTGTCTGGCCAGGTCGACTCCAACTCTGCCAGCATCTGTGTGCAGGAACGCATGGCCACTTGCCACAGGTGTGTGTACATATGCATGTGCGTGCTTGTCCCCTCGCTAGTGTCTGCATGAGTACTTGGGCACGGTTGTGTACATATACATGCGTGTGTGTGTAGGAGTGTGACCTACAGCTGTGATGTGGATCACTAGCATCCACTGCTGTGAATGAGAAGGATAAATAATCCAAGGTGCTCTCTGTTCCCTGTTTGATATTGAAGCCAAATGCATGTGAACAGAGCATAGAGCAGAGCCATCCCACAGTAGGTCCAATTTGCCAGCATTCAAAGCGGCTTGACCCCAACTACCCGACATGAATGCAATCATTCAGCGAGACCGGAGAACATTGAGTCTCCCAGGAGGTTGGTGGTTTTCCTCCTTCCAGATTTCAGAGCTGCTGCTGCACAGACCTAAGACTACACTGCCAAAGCGCCAGCAGATAGACATAGTGACAGTGACCCCCCCCGAAAACAATCAAGCATCAGTCTAATCAAGGGTAAGCCTGCTGAATCAGCTATACGACGAAGATGATGTGACTCAGACGTGATGGAATGAGAGGAAAGGTGAAAGGAAAAACTGGAACAAAAGGAAATGGTGATTATTTGGGTTAGGATAGCTGTTGGAGAGTGAAAGACATTCCCTCACAGACACTCTGGATGTTGGCTTGTACGTCGGTCTGCTGCCTGTGTGTGGGTTCTGTGTGTTTATTCTGTCATCCAGTGTGTTTGTGTGAGCCAGCTCCTGTTCTCGTGGTGGTACTTCGTAGGCTCGAGCAGGGAGAGTGTGAATGCTGTGGATCACCTCCTCGCCTTTTTTGCTCTCCACTCGTCTTAGAACCTGGTGCTCTCATGTTTCAGCATGCGGATGTTGGTGAGCGTCCCGCTGCCCCTGT
>CAKALG010021112.1:0-10318 GCA_916700815.1 Helicolenus hilgendorfi
CCTGTGGTGTCCTCTTGTGCGCACAGAGCAGCAACTAACCATCAACTTGTGAAGGTAAATGGTGAATGGACTTGCATTTATATGATGCCTTTCTTGTCTTTCGACCACTCAAAGCGCTTTACACTATACACACACACATTCATACACTGCATGGCAACGATGCAAAGTGCCAACCTGCCCATCAGGATCTAATCTAAATACTTATTCACACACCAATGGCACAGAGGAGCTCAATACATATCTCGATACAATCTGGATACGAGACATATTTTAATGCCAGGTGAATAAAGGGGTCTCTCTCAGGGACTCAGTGACTGACTTGGCATTTATTGGGCTAGCCCCGCTTTGCTGCAGTGTGGAAGGCAGGGTTGCGTTGACCTGAGGGGATGATTATATGTATAAAGGCAAAAAGAAAAAAAAAAAAATTTAAGATGAAGAAGGGAAAATGGGATATTAACTTGTGGCCTTGAGTGTGATTGAACCACAGTCACCGAGTGGCAGCTTCACAATATACTCTACTGTACTATTAAATGGGCGTGCAATCCATAAAAATGATTTGTAAGATAGTAGTTACACGTTTACGGTTGAGAAAAACATTGCTCATATTTATTCTTCTCACTATTGTGCTGTCAGTCTCATGACAGTTTTCTGCAAGACGTGAACATGGTACAGTAGATGATGCAGCGGCAGCCTGAGGGGCAGAGTATTCTGAGCTCAACAGGAGAATTCAAATTGTTCCTACGGATTAGGTCTTGGATTGTCAACAGAAAACTCAGCTCATGCAGAATAATCACACTTTAATCTTATTAAAGACCACAGCTATGGGCTTAAATTACTATTTGGCCTTAATGACTTTAAAGCACAACACTACCTTGTAAAGTTGATGCATGCTCGCAATCAGTGTAGGCTACACATTCAGCAGACACGGCGCAACATTAGCATTCAACTAAAGTCATGTTTCTGGCCACCTGACGAATATAAGTTCAGTAAGTCTCTTTTAGCTCAGTTTTGGTCTCCACCAACTCCTGGAGGAAATATCTGGCTCTTTAGCTGCTAAATGCTGTACTATGTTCCCCAACGAAAACACAACGATTCATATTATCAGATGATTATACACTAAAGAAAACATACTTATTAATATTATATTCCATTTCTGCCAAAAGATCCCCCTACACACTGGTACTTTAATCCATTGTTAAAGGTAAAAAGTGAGATTTTCATGTCTTTTATATTATAAATCAGGTTTAAGTGATATATAAATACTGTTAAACTATCAAAACGCTCAATATACGGAGAAATACGCAGCAGCCCGTATTCAGAAACTATGCGTTTAAAACAAGCCGTTAGGATTTCTGTTCATTTGTGATGTCACAAATCTACAACATTTAGACCATTTCACAGTTTTAAACGTAAACATACTAAATGTGTCTCAGTTTGTTTCCTGTTGCAGTGTATGTGAATGACATCAGCTGACAGGATGTAAACATGGACCGAAGCTGTTGCCTAGCAATGCAATTCCGTTGCCATTCAGTTGAAATGCGCTAAAACGGAGCGTTTCAGACAGAGCATGAATACAGGTATATCCAGACAGACAGTATGAGAAAAATAATTTGTTTTTTGAACATTAAAGCATGTAAACACATTGTAGTAGAAACCCAAAATACAAACATGAACCTGAAAATGAGCTTGATAGGTCCTCTTTAATATAAAACATTTATTATTGGGCATTTAAAGTAGATTTCACTATTTCTGCCACATACAGATTAGTTTAAAAAGATCTCTTTCCTCCCTCTAAAGTCTTCCTTCTGCTGTAAAGTTGTGGCATCAAAGCTGCAATGTGCAGACGTGTTTAAAACCGAATGAAAGCACAAGTGCTTAATGAAGGTGTGAATGGTGCTACTAATGAAATTGGGCTTGAGTCTTAAAACGTAATGGCTTACTCATCACATTTTAAAACCTCATTCTCTCTGTGTGATACGAGCCTTTTGCCCAGATTTTCTAAAGTCTCACACCCCTTCTGAGATCTTTACAGTTATCTTCCAAAAATCTATCGTATCTAAACCACACAAACGCTTTTGGACTCATCATTAATGAGTGTGTCTTGTTAGGCATGTGTGTCTTTTTCCGAGAGCCTTCAGTTTTATGGATTTCACGGAAGGGTGTTTTTCTGACTCACATGACATGTGTCACCATTTACAGGGCAGGGTGATTGTGTCAATGACTGGGCCAATATAACAACCTCAAATTAACCCTTCAGTAAGAGTGAGAGTTTTAATTTGTATGTCAGTGCACAAAGGAGGCAACAGATATGAAAATATAGCTGGTTGACAGCTCTAATTAGCTAATAGCTAATTACCCCGATACGCTTGACAGAAATCGTCATGGAGAATACTTAAATATATGCAGAGGAGAAATGAATCCTGAAATAAAATATATATTTTTTGCGACTCTGCCGCTGGAGGATGCACATCAGAGTGAAGAGGAAGCACGATGTTGTCATCTGCATTACAAGGGATTTAAAGGCAGGAACCTTCGACTGTGAAGTTCCCCGCTCGGTGCGCGGGCTCATTATTTTTTCCGTGTAAAAGGAGGAGAAACAAAGTGTAGCGTTTGTGAGCACGTGTATTTTTTGCATCGTGGTACAGATGTGAATCACCTCAGTTTGATGTGGTTTGAATGACAGGCGGCGTAATTCGCCCTGGAGAACAGACGAGGTGGGGTGTACGCTGAACAAGAACAAAGACCCGTTGTTCTGGATCTGCAACCTGAAACATTTCATCGGGAGTCGACTCAAAGTCACAAGTGTTCATTAAAGGAGACTGCCATGCCTGCCTGCATGCAGCCACATTAAAAATATAAATATATAGAGATTAGTAGTGTTTGAAATGTGTACATCTTTAGCTTGCATACTTAATAATGTGTATTTGTGATTGTAAAGATTACCAAAGAGATTTCTATCAAATAAAACCGATCCCGTATTGTGTGTTTTATTTTGTCTCCAGCATCCAGTGATGATGGATATGTTGTCACGACAAGTCGCAGACAATTTTATGAGTCAGTTGACACATCCTGAACTCCACAGAGCTGCACTGCTCAGCAAACATCTGCCAGTCTGTGAGGAAAAATAATTAAAATATGAAGTAATATTTTGAGTACTGCTTGTTAGAGATTGGTTCACCTGAATAACAGAAACAAATTGGGTTTTATTTGACATTTCTGCCTCCTCACCAATACTCTGAAAGGAATTTCATTGAAAAACATCAAAATTCAACAGCACACTTATCCATGAAACATGCTGCCAACAGTTTTTCACAGGGACTATTTCTTCAGTAGAAAGTGGTTCCTGTGAAAACTGTTCTCAGTGCATTGGAGGAAATATTCAGATCCTTTACTGAAGTTAAAGGTGCAATACCACACTGTAAGAATTACAAGTAAAAAGCCCTGCACTGAAAATGTTACTTACTGTAAAGCTGCAGTAAGCAGATTGGAGCAAATATGATTTTTAAAAAAGTTATTTTTATAAAAACGGTCACTATATTCTGACAGTAGTGCATGAGACAGATAATCTGAAAAAAAAAAATCATGTGCCTCTGTGTCTTCCAGTGTCCTCCAGTGTCCTCCGGTGCTCCTAACGGCATCTGCAAGATTTCACAGACTGGAGGAAAACAAGCAGTCAGAGCTGATCTGCCGTCTCTAAGCAGCTGTCAATCACTGATCAAACGGTCAAATTAGGCAGTAAATTAGAAATACGTCGACTGCACTACACATGTCCCGAAGCCACCAACACACATGGGGCTCCGCCTTTTAACAGTAATATCAAACACTGTGCAGCTCTGCCTCTGTTGGTTTGAACAGATGAGGGAATGAGATTCAATTAATGCTGCTTTCATGTGACACTTAACAACAAACATTATCATTATTATAATTTGTTAATGTTGGAAAAAAATCCCAATAATGCACATTTTGACGATATATATCAGGCTATAAGTATAGTATAGTATAGTATAGTATAGTATAGTATGGTAGTCAAATATGTGGGATCCCCTAGTTTGCATAATGAGGCAGAAATGCATAAAGAAAAGAATACAGAAATAAATACATTTGGGGAAATCAATAAGGGGTGAAATGCAAGGTGGAAATCATGCATAAATACATAAATAACTGAATAAATAAACACATAAATAAATAAATACACACATTTAAATATAAAATAAATAAAAACATAAATGGAATTATAAATAAAAAATAATGCATAATGCACAATTTATTTTTAATTAGGGTGAACTAATTCTTTAAAATTAAGTGGGAATAATGTTAGAAGATTATTTTCTGTAACAAATGACATCTTGCAGGCATGAATCTAAACCACAAAGCCAGCAATTACAAACACCTTTCGGTAGTTTATTCTCTTTTCAGTTTTAGAAACATGTGTAGCTTCCCGGCAGTGCACTTCTACAGGCAGACGTCAAAGCACAAGAGAGAAAGCACACTTTTAAACTTCCAGGTAATTGTACAGAGTCGCATCAGATGACAGGAAAAGCCACCGCTGAGACAATGTAGTCTCAGAAATATACAAATATTGATTCTGATAGAGCAGCACAAAAAGAATAGACACAATCAATGTTAGGAAAAAAGAACACTCTTGTAGTGTTTGATACCGAAAGATTGCACTCAATTGATTCATTCCAAATAAAGCCAGTCAAGGCTTCTATCTGAGAAAACCTCCTCTGAGTCAGTCAGTATCCAGGAGAGTGACGTCAACGCCCTCTGAAGATCTAGACTGTTAAAGAACATTTTAAAAATGGAATTAGTATTCTGTAGAAACCTTTTATGTTCTCGCTCGCGTACGATCTGTACGGATATGAGAACCTGGCACACGGGGATAAATGGCAACATTAATCAGAGACGAGGTGAGCAAAACTGTCCTGCTGTGAGATTAATTTACCCTCCTCCCTTCACATCACCCCCCAATGTGTTGAAATATCTATTCTGTGGAATTACAGAGAGGCTACATCATGTTTTGTTCCTCCAAGAGATGCTTGTAAATGCTCACATGTCATCTTGATGCATCTGTATCTGACGGACCTGTGTTTTTATAAGACCAACTGGTCCATCTTAAACTGCGAAACTTGTGAATAACACTTCAAACATTAACAACCGACTTCCTCTATCATTTTGATTCACAGTTTAATCAGTTATATTCAACAGCATTTTAACCATTTTATAGATTTTATATCACCCATTCCTCTACATCGGCCGTATGTCAGCAGTACTCCCGAGGGTCTGAGGGCATTTTATACTTCTGAGCTTTTTATGATTCTCCTCTCAGACTCTGCCTTGTACGTGCAATTTCAATATTAGAGCGAGCCATCATCTAGTAAAATTGGTCATGGTTTGCATTTTTGCATATACTGTAGAGCAGTGGTTCCTAAAGCTGGGCATACACTGTAGGATTTTAGAAATGTTGTTGTGTAACTCTTACTCCTACTAGAGTAGATCGTTTGCGATGTAAAGCCAAAGCTCACGATTTATGTGCTCAAACTTTACGGTCCGATCTCATGCACTGCTGGCAGGATATAGAGACAGTCTGAGCAAATATGACCAAAAAGTTATTTTCATTAAAGTTACCAACTGCAGCTTTAAACGGATTCTGCTTTGCATTTTTTTTTTTTATAGTCTTCACACAATTGACATGTAATGTAATTATGACATGTGTCTGCATGTACTGATTGTGTATTTCTGTGCATGTTTTGAACAAACTTTGAAGGAGGACACTTTTTAGGGAGGATGCATCACGGTATGTATTGTACCGGACCAAAAGGAGACATTCTATTTTTTGTTTTAAGATACAAAATTTTGATCACAAAACAAAAGTTTAGGGGAAGTTCTGCTTTATTTCATTAAATAGAGAAGACCTTGGCTGATTGGGTGATTCCGTCGTTTTGCAGACAAACATGACAAAAGCTTTTCTGTGAGATCAAGCTCAAATGAATGTGAAATTATTCTGAAGGCTGTTGGTGTCTTCATTTTCTTTTTTAAAAAAAGGTTTTGTTTTCAATGCAACCAACAACAATGAGGCTCTACTTCTTCCCGACACCAGCCAATCCGACTGTTGTCAGGCCATTAAATAGGCGTTATCAGTCACTATAAGCACTATAGATGTGAATCATTAGGGGCCTACGACGCCTACTACGTTGTAAAAGTGAAAGTGAAACATGTGAAAGCAATACATTCTAACGTTCTAACGTTCTAACACACAAACAAAAAGGTTCTTTAGGTCTAGGCAAAAAAAACTTCTTTAGATTCTCGCAAAAAAACTACAACTTCTTCAGGTTTAGGCAACAAAACTGCAACTTATTTAGGTTTAGGCAAAACAACTACAACTTCTTTAGGTTTAGGCAAAAAAAACTACAGCTTCTTTAGGTTTAGGCAACAAAACTGCAACTTATTTAGGTTTAGGCAAAAAAACTACAACTTCTTCAGGTTTAGGAAATAAAACTACAACTTCTTTAGGTTTAGGCAAAAAAAACTACAACTTCTTTAGGTTTAGGAAATAAAACTACAACTTCTTCAGGTTTAGGCAACAAAACTGCAACTTATTTAGGTTTAGGCAACAAAACCATCTTAGTTAAGTTTAGGGGAAAACATTGTCTTTTGGGTTAAAACAACTACAAACACAAAATCAACTACACATTGTTGGTTTCAAACGGGATGCAATCTCTGGCCTGCCCCCTATTGACCCACATCTATGGGGCTTATGGCGACTGACAATGCCTATTTAATAACTTAGGAGACAGACACACAACCAAGAAAATAAAATACAAAAACCACAATAAAAAAATGAAGGATAAGAAGCAACTCTGTGCAGTTTTATCCTCTCCAGTGTCCTGACCCAGGTCAAGGATGTCTGTATGGATAAACAAATCTATAGCTGAAAATGCTGTGCTACAGTGAAACACCACCGCGAGTAGTCTAGTCAGCAACTCCAGCTCCATGTTTCATCTAAACACAGTGCAGATCTGCAGAGGAAGTATCTTCTCTTACATTTCTGAAGATGTCTGACAGGAGACAAACGGTGACAGCACCTGTCACGTCTATACTCAAACGAGGTGCGTAGTTCAAAAAAAGCCTCATCATACCGCGTATAATAGAGGGAATGTGTCAGCTTCCAGCACACACTGCCTGCCACGGCTGCCATTAGAGTGGCAAATCAAGAGAAGAGCATCTTTAACTCCCAAACACTGAGCCGCCGTGGCACGCAGGCATTTCTCCGTAGCAACAGGCTGACCCCGTTTCTATGGTTATGGTGTCCCTTCTGCATTTCTTCCAGGACAACGATGGCAAAAGGGAAGAAAAAAAAAAAGGAAAAAAAGGCACATGAGTATGTGGGCGCAGCTCAACCTACAGCAGGCAGTTCACTTAATCACCACAAACAAAGGAAAGGAAGATACCAGCAGTTAATAAATGGGAGTTTGGAGTCGGATTCCTGCACCGACAGCAGAGTTCACATCTCCGCTCCTCACTGTGATACACTGAGTTACAGCCGGAGTCGGCAGGTTGGAGCGGGGATGATTAAAAAAAAGTTATTTTTACAAAACGGTCACTATATCCTGACAGTGGTGCATGAATCTGAAAGAAATCCTGTGCCTCTTTCTCCTGATGGCATCTGCAAGATTTCACAGACCGGAGGAAAACAACCACTCAGAGCCGAGCTGAAGCAAACTCCGATCAAACGGTCAAACTAGGCAGCGCTGATCAAATATGAATTATTATTCTGTTTCTGTAATGCCTATTTCTAGTAGAAAATGTTTTCATAAACGTATTTTAGTGTACTGTTTGGCTGTGAAATGAGGAGTTTGTGACCCGGCAGCCATCCCTTACCAAAAAGAAATGTATTCAAGTGTGCTATTAGTATACATCTTTTAAACTTAAAATAAGAGAGTATACTTTCAGTTTACTTTTTATGTACTTATCAGAGATATACTTAACAAAAGTATACAAAAGTATACTTAGTTTATACTGAAAAGTATACAAAAAAGTCGTTGGCTTATAGGCCTACTTGTACTTAATCTTTTAAAGGTCCCATATTGTAAAAAGTGAGATTTTCATATCTTTTAAAGTATAAAGCAGGTTTAAGTGCTATATAAATACTGTTAAGCTATCAAAACGCTCAATATACGGAGGAACACAGCAGCCCGTATTCAGAAACTGTGCGTTTGAAACAAGCCGTAAGGATTTCTGTCCATTTGTGATGTCACAAATATACAGTATTTAGACCATTACACGGTTTTACACATTTTTAACATTACAGCATGTAAACATGTTCTAGTAGAAACACAAAATACAAGTATGAACCTGAAAATGAGCACGATATGGGACCTTTAATTGAGATATACTTAAGAAAAGCATAAGTAAGTATTCTTACCTTATAGGCCTACATAAAGATATACTTGGCTTGTAGTTGGACTCACTTTTTGGCAGAGTAGCCTATTAAAGTGTTGAGATCAGTTGAGGAAATACCAAGCACCGCCCACCAGCCTAGTTTGACCGTTTGATCGGAGTTTACGAGTGATTGACAGCTGCCTCCGTTGAATGAACAGCCAATAGGAACGCTCTCGCTCTCTAAAATGACGTGTGATTGGCCAAAGCCTGAAAACAGAGCCATGAGGAGGAGCAGAAGTCTAGTTTTCTCTCAGAACACTTGAATTACAATATGCTGAAAAGGTTATTATGGAATTGTTGCCCAATGATGCCAAAACGATTCTGCCTACTGCAGGTTTAAGGGGTTGTAGCAAGTTCAACACAGAAGATTGAGCTTTTAAACTGAAACCAATCGGGTGAATACCTCCAGGTTGACTTGTCTTTCTCCCCCACCCAAGAGTGCCAAGTTAAGATGCAGCCTGCAGGTATATATCCGCCTCCACGGCTTTCAGCTCTGAAAACCTCCTGAAAGACAGCTTGAAAGAGGGGATGTCAGTCTGTGCAGGAGTTTGGGGGTTTTAAACCCTCTGAGCTGAATGAGTAAAGCTGATAAATGATGTGGATGGTGATTTTATTTCCAACTTGTTCCTCTATATACCGTCTTAGCCGAAGCTCTGCTCAGTCCCTTCTGTCTCGGAGCTTGTGACTGCCTGCCGTTGCTATGCAACAATCGGAGTAACGGGAATCGTTATTGAATAAGTCATTAACTTAAGGCAATAGTTCAATAGGGGCATTGCAAGCCTGGAGGCACGATCTTACTCCTAATTCATCAAGCCAACAGAACAGAAGTATGTGAGATTGTGTGATAGAGGTTTCCTGTGCAGTGCGGCTCTCTCTGTCGCTCAGCGTGATGAGTGGTTATGACAGCTGATTAAGGCTGCCAGACGCTGATGTAAAGCGCCGCTGCAAAGGCTTTCCTTCTTCCTGGTCCCTGGTGTCCACAGCCACACCCAAGCTCCCGACCCCAGTGACCTCTTCAGCAATCCAATCCCATTTCCTGCTGCCAGCTGCCCTGAATGATTACTCTGACTAACTCCATTCACAGAGGGGAGTGCAGCTATGAGTGTGTGTGTGTGTGTGTGTGTGTGTGTGTTTCAGCTGTGAGTGTAGTGTTTTGTGTGTCTGTCCGTCTGTCGTGGGTGCGTTTTTGCAAGAGACAACACATTTTGTGCACAAGCCCGAGCGATTTGCGGTGCGTTCGAGTGCGTGGGATTCTGTTCGGTATGTGTGTGTAGGTGTGTGTGTCGTTTTTTATTATTACAAGTTTGATTTTGTGTCTGGGAGAGTCCCCTGGCAAAACAAACACAGACAGCAATTAAAGCTGCTGCAGCGTCCCCGCCCCTTTACATCACTAATAATGTGCCTGTAGAAGAAGAAAGGAGCCGCTCTAACCTTCTCATCCTCACCTCAGCTACAAGCAGCGAGGCCTTAAACATGAGCACACCATCATCTGCTAAAGTCACACCCAGACATGAGAGAGGTCTGTATTTGAGCTTTGAATTGAACACTATAAGAAAGAATCACAATCTGATAATAGCTGATGGATTGTTTGGTTAGGTTACAATGGAAACACCGCTGTCAATCAAACCTTGAACAAACCACAGCAACACAATGCTAGTACCAACTATTCACCTTATTAAAGTTACTGTGATGAACTTCTAACTGGTTTTGAAACAGTGAATCAGTGTAATACTGATATTACACAAGATAATAAACAAGACCATCAGTGAGAAGATTGTCATTGCCCCCTGCACCAGGTCCGATTCCATGTAAAATCAAACAAAATTTTGCAGGTTCACCAGAAACTCCTTCAGTTCAGACTCCAGCGGGGGCCTCA
>CAKALG010021124.1:0-14144 GCA_916700815.1 Helicolenus hilgendorfi
ACACGGACACACACAGCGCCACGCAGACAGGGGCAGTCAAACACACAGCGGGCCGCCTTCACATTCGCGGCAGAAACGAGTGATGAGATGAAATTGGTAGGAATGAGGGAAGTCGGCTGAGAGACTCTCTGAGATGCTCTCCACGCCTCTGCAGGTACTTTACTCTCTCACTGACATCCCTTGATTTGCATCCCACAAGAAGTGTTTTGGAAGGCTGTGCAACCATGTCATCCTCCTTTCATCTCCCCCCTTTGAAACTAAAGAAGCCTTGAGGCGCGCGACTGACATACGACAACTATAGAATTCAACTCAACGAGAAAACAACAACAAAACTGAGCCAACTAGCAAACTGTTTTCAGTTTCTGTCACAGGAAGGACGACAACACCTTCGGGACACATAGAAAAGAGCATTAGCTCTTTAAAAACACTTAATTCTGGATAAGATTTATAGGATCAGTTCAAATCTCCAAGTCAAAACAGACAAAACTCTGAAACCGTACATTCTCAAATAGGATAAAACATATACTGTAGCCTAATTAGGGCTGGGCAATATGGAGAAAATCTAATATCACAATATTTTTGCTCAAATACCTTGATATCGATATTGCAATGATATTGTAGGGTTGACCATTGGTGATTTCACAAAATATTATATACACAATGGGATTTTTGATAAATTATCATTAGTAATGAGGATATAATGACTAAGTGGGTAAAGGCAAATAATAGAACAGCATTAACGGTCACTTTACTGTAATGCAGCCTTTAAAACCATGAAAAGACACACTTACTGTATGCCATATTACAATATCCAAAATCAAAGATATCTAGTCTCATATCACGATATCGATATAATATTGATATATTGTCCAGCCCTAAGCCTAATACCAGTTTACTTCACCATTCCTTATCAGGCCAAGGACCAGGTTTATACATGATGTATGTAATAAAATAAAACATGGGCAACTTTTCACACAGAAGCTACAGTAATATTTAACAATCCAGCTTTTTCATTCCTGATACCTGGGCTTTGAGTATCGGCCAGTACAGAATACCGATCCGATATCAGTGTTTAATTAATAAGCTGTATGCCTCACTGTGCGGAAGTAACAGGGATTATTCTGTTACGTGTAAGACAACATCAGACTTGACTTAAACATTGCTTTTCTAACTCTGTGAAACAAAATGGAACAAATAAATACATATATATACATTTACTGAACTGGTATTTATTATTAAAATAATATATCGTACACCAGCAACTTGGTAAAAACTCTTAACGATTAACAGAAACTACAATTCAAGTGTGAACCTTTTTAATACAGTGACAAATTGGTCAAAGCTTAATTAAGAATTAAATTAAATCCAGTCTATATAGTATATAAACATAGAATCAGCCCCATTGTCACAGATATCCGATCGGCCCGATACCCAATATCGGTATCTGTGCATCCCCAGAATAGTCCTAAAAAATGATTGCGATATGAAGGCAGCCCCATTATCTATTAAACATGCAAACAAGGTGTTGTACATCTATTCATATTCTAGTCATACAGTTAAGGCATTTGATGGAAAAAGCTCCCAAAAAGGCTGCAGCTTTGAGAAGATATGTGAGATCAGAAGCATTGTGGCTGAATTTTGATGAAGTTATAGTGTATTTCTTTGCCAGGTCACTGATCATTTTCATTATACTCCAACAAAATCTCCAGGCACCCCAGAGCTCATTTCAAGGCACAGCAGCTGAGAATCGCTGGGATAAGAGATTTTGATTGATGGCCAAACGCAGCTAGCCCAAAAATCCAGTCTCCAGTGTGAAAGGGGCATGTCCCTGTAGTGCCTTTCACACAGCACATTATTAGACCAGAGTTCTACTTGGCCTGAGGCTACGACGAGTTGGCCCAAGGCTAACTGAGCTCAGTTTTTACACAGCACCAATTAGCCTAGAGCAATTTGGAAGCATCTGTTGTCACTAGAGATACCTGGTTTTGTGTTATTGTGTTAAATCATTAAACTCGTGTTTACTTGTTTGTAAAAGGTAGAGGGAACAAATCATTTTGGGAGGGGAACCTTTGAGTGAATATGTTCACAAAGTTCTGAAAGTTGAGAACACCTGCAGTTGTGTTTACCTGCATGTTCACCATGTCTGTGCATAGTAAGTTTACCTCCATTAACACATCAACTGTTGTGTAAACGGGTCGATTGATGCAGCTGACATCCACTAATACAATTTCATCAGGTCAATATGAGAACGATGATAAGCCAATTAACACTGGTCCTCGGGTGAAAAATGACATTCCAATAATGAAAGTACATGACCAGCATTGAAAGACACTACCTTGTGTATGTGTGTCCTCTGAGAGTGAATGTATGTGAGTGTGAGCCAAGAGGAAGGGAGAGATAGATGCAGTATGATGTCTTAATAATACTTAATAATAGGTAGGTAGACATATTTCCATATGCACTAAACAAACGTGATGTGCTGCAGGTCAGTACTAGGTCAAAAGAACTATGCTGAGCAGTGTGTTGCCCTAGCTTGACTGCTTTTGGGTGGCGGATGTGCCGGGAACTTACAACCACACCAAATAAAATTCTCAAATTTAACATTCTAAAGTTTCTTTAAATATTTATCAGTGAGACCTACTTTTCCAAATATTTTCGCAAATCCACATGAACCATTCCTCACATCTGCATAAATTAAATCCACCACACAGCACTTATTTAAAAAGAAAACAAGTCACTTTTAAAGCTCTTAATCCCATTTTTTCTTCTTCCACAACAGTGGTGACAAATGCCAGATGTTAAATTTTCATTCAAACTAAATTATGACTGGTGCATACCAAATTAATCAGAGCACACAAGGCCAAAGTCCTCAGTTACCAATTGACCGGTTGCTGACAAGCAATGTAGCATTTTAAAATGCTATTTTCTAAACAGAGAATACAACAAAAACACAGAATCCGTCAGCACGTTAGCGTGTCGTTCATTACCGAGCCTATTTGTAACCGGTACCGACAACGTTATCTTCACTTCACCTGTCCCTCATCTGCTCTGTTTTGTGTGTGTGTGTGTGTGTGTGGAGAAGCTAAGCCCTGCACTTGGTGAAACACAAGAGCGGAGGCTATTCAAGTGAAATTTTAGCAGCGGTGCTCATAAGCAGCAGTCAAATACTGGGAAAACACTGGCTGAAGGAGGAGAGAGGGACAAAGACAAAGACAGAAAGAAAGAAAGAAAGAAAGAAAGAAAGAAAGAAAGAAAGAAAGAAAGAAAGGGGGAAGTGGGAGAGACTAAATAGAGGCACACTAATGTGACAGAGAAAGGGACATGGGTAGTGAGAGAAAATAGACGCTGATGGTGAATGGAGAGAGGATATACAGTAAGGGACACAATGAGATGCATTATATTATATAATAGTGCATTTGGATACAGAACAGGAGACAAAGATAAGGAATACTGTATGTAGGAAAAAGTGAGAGGGAAAAGGTGAGGATGGCAGACATGACAAAGAAGTCTGACGAATCTGCATGCATCATGTTAACCTAACAGAAACATAGCGGGATTTATGTATTCAGTCATAGTTTGATCAGCCAAGTCACCTTTCCAACATCCTGAGGTCACACTCTGATTGGCTGAGAAGCGATACCAAATGCACCACATCACACTCTGAATGGTTCAAATGCAGCACATCACCCTGTGACTAGTGACCTGCTTGGAAGAAGAATTTGACTTTTGTGGTGAATTTCAGGTACGAAGAACAATTTGCACACCAATGCAACCACCCCTAAATGTGTGTGTGTGCGTGTGTGCACTGCAAATATTTCTGTGTATCTGTGCACAATGTTCTGGTGTATATGCAGTTGTACTGACGGTTTGTTATAGTGGAAAAGAGCTTTTACTACATTTCTAAAGTAAAGTGAAGTTCTGCATTTTTGTTCCCTGAATAAAGTAGACAAAGAAGAATAAGGGCTGCTGAAGAGCACATTTCCATAACAAAACCCGCTATTGCAGCTATTTCAAATGACATTTGGTAGTCAGTTATTTCCAATCTTGTGTACTTAAGGATGGGACAACATATTTGTAGCACCTTAGGTGGGCTTTCAGATCCAGGGTACTCTCTCTGATCCAGTTTGTTCCAACGCTGCATCAGTTTAATGACGATAGGCCTGCTGAAGTCCACCAGCTGGAAACCAGTCACATTGGCCCCGCCATGCATGAACCTCTCCAGAGATATGTCCTTAAATCCCTGAGAGAGAGAGAGAGAGAGAGAAAGAAAGATGGAAAGACAAGGTGAAAAGACGGATGATGCAAGCACAGAAAGAACTGAGTGGAAGAGTCATACGCCATATACTCCTACAGTTTATCTGATTATTTATACCCATACTTAATATGGAGTGGTTTCGACAGCTGAGACTTCATGCAGGGTGACACTTCGTAGTGAAGTGGTCGAGGAGAGAAGGAGCCATTTGGGAACGGGCCAAAGACAGAGGTAGAGAGTAAAGACGTGTGAGGGTTACCCTGGGGTGATGGATGCTAATTGCTAAAAGGCTATCTAGCTTGACCTGAGCTCAGTGGACCCTTTTTCACCGTCTCGGAGAGAACGGCTGTGGAACAGATTTCAGGGATTAAGGTTGAAGCAATACGTCATTTACTGACGCGAGTTACGGCAGCTATCCGCAGCTCTGACTTTGTTGGGGAGAGACAAATGTATTAATTCTGATGTGAAAAGGAAAAGGGCACCTTGGTGGGAATATTAAAAGATCAAGGTGGAACTGGCAACCATGGTTTGTTGATTTTTCTGCTAATGACTGCAGAAAAATCAACAACATTGAGACAAACTGAATGTCAAAGTTAAGTATGTCTCATAATGTTGGCTTGAAAGACGTTATGGGTGATTCCAATTTTTTTAAGACCTCGTCTTGATCTTCTTTTTTGCAATATTAAAATGGATTTATCCTCTTTTAGGCTATTAAAACAAGACATTACACCAACACTCTGCTAAACATGTCGCAAAACAACAGCCAACGGCACTCAATGCCATTAAGAGTTCTTACCAGATTTGCTATGATGTAATGGTAACCTTTTACATGTTTCCCCACACTGACAGCCTGGAAAGAAAAACAGAGAGAGAGAGAAAAAATACATCATTTCTTTTCTAGCTATTGACAATGTGGATACACAATTAACTTATGAGCTATTGAATTAACTGGCAAGTTGGTTTAATTTAGTTTTAGGGAGTAGGTCAGGAGAGTCAAACTACAAATAAAGGAGACTCCCTACCATCTGCGGCTGTGGTTATATTCTTATACTGATTAAAAGCAGAGGGAGTGATGGGTCTGTGTCGGTACCATGCTGGCTCAGACTCTGCAGCCTCTTGGAACATTTAAAGAGCTTCAGCAATGTGTTGTCTCCCTGGTCAAACTTTATTTTAAAAAATGCCCGCATCCTGTAAGAAAGATGATTTAACTGCAGCAGATATATTAAAGGGATAGTTTGGGTCTTTTGAAGTGGGTTTGTATGAGGTACTTATCCATAGTCAGTGTATTACCTACAATAGATGATGGTCGGCACGACCCCAGCTTGGAGAAGCAGACAGGAGTTACTGCACAGAACCAAAGTAATGTACTGCTGTGGACAGGGCCAGCAGGAAAACTTATTTTAGCCACCTAAAAAGAAAGGCCCGCCAAAAAAAAATTGTTTAAGTGTACGCTATATTTTAATATTTTCACCGGTAAACCTTGCCATCAGACAGCCCTTTCTGACGGGGAACTAAAGCTGTTCCATCCATGCCAAAGCCACCTGACTCCATTCAAAAAATAGTAATTTAAAGTCACATAATAACACAAACAAACTAACCGATTGACACAGCGGTAGACCAGCAACTTCCGTGTTCTGCAAGGTATAATTGCTGTTTTTTTTCAATGGATTCTGGTTGGTTTGGCGAGAGCATAGATGGATACAACAGCTTCAGTTTCCCGTCTAAGGGCTGTCTGACGGCAAAGGTAAACCAGCAAAAATATTCTAAATATAGTGTACATTTAAACTGATATTGCTTTTTTTAGGTGAGCCTTTATTTTGGGTGATTCAAATATGTTTTGCTGCCGGCCCTGTCCACATCAATACATTGCTTTAGTTCCGTGCGGTAACTCCTGTCTGCTTCTTCAAACTGGAGGCGCGCCGACCGTCATCTACTGTAGGTAATACACTGACTATGGATAAGTACCTCATACAACCACACTTCAAAACACCTGAACTATCCTATTATAAGTGTGAACATACATACAAAAACATATCTTCAACATTTTTCAGCTTTCCCTACAGCATCAACTTGTTGCAACTAAAGAATTCATCCAACTAAATCATTTCCACTTCATGTACTATCAACACATGTTGCCATTGAACAGAAATGACTGCTGATTATCTGTTTGGTGTGGTTGTCTGACTTTGAATGGCTGACGGTTTGGCACAGTGCTGAAGTCAATAGTGTAAAGGCATCGTTACATCTGCGCAAGGGAACGGAGTGAAATATGGCGCATTGTCAGATATTTGACAAAATATCTTGTATTAACATGGTGCCTAAACTTAATTAATAAATTGCTCACATTTTTCTTTCTGTCTCGCTCATCCACACATATCAACAGCTATGTACTGACACATACAGATGCACACACACACACACAGATCGCAGCTGGCAGGGGCCGTCAAACAGAGCAGTCTCTGTCTCAGAGCAGGGGAGCTTGCCAATGCCAGCACTGCAGATCCCACTGTGTCGGGAGTGTGTGTTTGTGTCTGTATGCCTGTCTCAGTATATACTAGTGTGTATGTATGTTTGTGTGTGTGTGTGTCGTAGTCTGTCTGTTCACTCACCACAGAAGCCAATTAAGAAACTTTCTATCTGTCTGGGATGCTGCTACTGGTGTATGTTTGTGTGTGTAGCTGTATGAGCATGTGCATTTAAAGCTGGTGTATGTTTGCCTGCCTATAGCTTGCATTAGGAGCTGGTATGCATTTTTACAGAAAAATGTGCACGTGTGTGTGTGTGCGTATGGGGGGGTGTGTATTTGTGTGTGAGCACGAGTGTTTAGATGTGTGTGTCACTAAGTTTGTCAGATGTGCAGACAGAGGATCAGATGTGATGACAGGTGGTAGAACCAATGGGATGTTACACTGAGACCTGAGTCAAAGGGCACATACACACACCACACACACACACATACATCTGCACCACCTGTCAGAGCTCAACCATCAAGCAAGACAGATAATCTAATGAAGTTGGACAAGCGTAAGGTGTCAGTGTGTGTGCCTTCATATACTGTATGTTCTTCTTTGTGTGTGCGCTCAAAATCAGTATCTGAGTGGACAGTATGGTGTGTTTACTGCAATCATGCGCTGAAGTAGCTGTTGGGGAAGTCACATTTTTAACTCCACAATATGAACTCCAGGGAAAAACTGAAATTGTGTTTTCTCTGCAGATGTCAGAAAGCATAAGGAGTGTTGTTGCCACTAGCTGAGTTAAGCAGACAGCAGGCAGACAGCAGGCAGACAGATACCAGTAATTCAGTGGGAAAAAAATACTATAATTGGATTGTAATATACTTAATTGTTAAAAATGTTCTAGTTAATTTACTTTATAAACAAAGCTTACTCTGTACTCTGTTGTCTGTGGTTTGAGGTGTTAATAATGTGTCATTGTGGTGTGTTCGACCTCATTATTAAGTGTTAAGTGCTGTTAAGTCCAGGTCAGTGATGTAATCTCTGCCCTGTCTGTAGTAATCTCAGTGATAGAAACAGTGCCACATAAAACTGTAGAGCGGCCTCCATTAAAGCAGTATCTCATGATCTAAAATGCTGCAGGGTCCTTCGAGTTCCAGATCACTGTCAAATATCATCCTGTGCCTGCAGTAAGCCAATAGTGATTGTTTTTCTAATCTTGTGATGTACTATAGCTACACTAGGGACTATAGTATTTAGTAATGCACCATATGATGTATTGTTGTAAATAACCACCAATTAAAAGCTCATATGTTTAATTTATGCTTCACTAGTTAGCTAAAGAGCCAGGTCCATTATTTTATGAGGTTTTTACTGTACATCATTCTGTTGCTTCCCAGTGGTGCTCCTTGTGTACTCAAATCCCAACATTCAAATTTTGGTCAAAGTACATACATTTTAGCATCAAAATGCTATTTTCCCAAAGCCTTTAAAAACTTTTTCCCACGTGACCTGATGTAGGCTTCTGCATAATGACGCTGCTATATGTACGGTATATGTACAGCTTTATAGTCAGTGTATTAACGTCACATACAGTGACTTAGATGGCAGTCGGCATGCTCCCAGTTTGAAGAAGCAGACAGAAGTACCGGCACGGAAGATAAGATGTACTGATGTGGACGCCGTGTTAGTTTGGATCCAAAAGTCACACAATAACACAAACAAACTAACCGATCAATGCAGTGGTAGACTAGCGACTCCCGTGTTCTGCAAGGTAAAATGACTGCATTTGTGAATGGAGTCTGGTGTGGTAGCTTTTGAAGACTGTGATATAATGGCTTCAGGCCCCTGGCAGAAAGGGCTGTCTAATGGCAAGGTAGAGCAGTGAAAATATTCTAAATATAGCGTACACTTAAACTAATATTTAATTTTTTTGGGTGACTAAAATACGCTTTTCTGCTGCTCCCGTCCACAGCCGCTTTACCGCATTATCAGACAAACTGAAGCTGTTCTATCGCTCTCTTCAAAGCCACCAGACTACGTTCACAAAAGCTGTCATTTTACCTTACAGAAAGCGGAAGTATACATATAACCCCGCTTCATAATATCTGAACTAACCTTTTAGTTATTTCCAAACTTAGCACAGCTAACTTTGACTCAGCTTCTGCTATCATAACATTATTCATAACCTTATTGATTAGCTTCGATTAGCTTACTTTGGTAACTTGTGTCACTGCTTTTTGCAACGGCTGAGTGGGCGTTTCCATTTGATAAAAATGGAACGGAACGCAGATGGACCCACCCTTTAACTATTAGTTAATGTATATATTTATTTATTTATTTATTTAGTTAGTATTTTTTCCCATCCCACCACCTAGGCTGTATACAATACATTTTGAACATAAATATTATTTCTGCTTAAAAATGGTGGTATATTGATGTAGGCGGGTAGGTGTGTTCAAATTTCTCTGAATACTGCTCTTATATTACAGTCTAAAGCAGCGTTATGGTTTCTGTCATGTGCAAAAACACTTTGGTTAGCAGTACAATGATATTACCTGTTCTAGGATGCTCTGTAGTCTCTCAGGCTCCAGGTCAATTACATATTTCCTCTCTTGGCGCCGGTCCAGGTCCTCTAAGAGTCGGCGGTACGCTGCCTCATTGAAGCTCTCCACACAGATAGCACTCACCTGGAATAAAATACATACAGGACATGCGTATAAGCACACAAGCACAAACAAAGAAGAATTAAGAATAAAACTAATGTTGTATTTATGTGTGATTGTGTAAATTACACATGTACTGTATGTATGTATGCAGCATGAGATCACGTACTGTATGTTCATCAGTGTGTGTTTTTTTGACCTGTTTCCAGGAATGTGTGTGTTTGTGTGTATGTGTGTGTGTCCTGACCTGCCATCCGTTCTGCCCCGCTCTTTCCATAATTGCCTGCAGTATTGCATAACCTAGACAACAGAGAGCAAGGGAAGGAAAAGGGTGAAAGAGAGAGTTAGCGCTGTAGGTAGAAGCCGTAATTTGGGAAGTGGAGCAATTATATTTTGCAATATTTGAAGGTAAAACTTAAATCAAGTTTCAATCAAGTTTTATTTATACAGCACATTTCATACGAAAGGCATAGACTCATTGTGCTTAAAAATAAAAACAAAAAATATTCAAAAGATTAGACATGACAAAAACATATAAAAGAAGAACACATTAGATATGAAGGTATTACATAAGGTCATATTATTATTATTGTTATTATTATTATTATTAAAAAGGGAATAATAGCAATAATACCGATTCTGAAATAAAAGTTTAACCCGTTAACCACACACTAAACACAACTAAAAGCATGGAAAAAAATATATGTGTTCATCTGCTTTTAAAAGAAGACCCCGTTGTAGCAGAGGGAGTAGGACCATTTTGACTTAAAGTAAAAAATAATCACATCAGTATTCGCAAAATCTGTTATTTGATGTGTAATACTTTCCAGCAGCTTCATCAGCTCATCTCATTTACCAAAGTAACACCTTTACATCTTATCTTCAAAAGTGGGGGTAAAGCGCTTCAAGCAACCGGCGTCTCTTGAATGTCACTTTATCAAGCAGCCCAGAGAGCTTATCAGGACAAAGAGTTATGAGGCAAAACAATGGAGACTGTTAATAGTGACATTTCCTTGACTTTAAACTTCTCATTGCCTCTTGTTAAGTAGTGAACTTTGATTCAAATACAACTCACCTGAGAACACGCTGCCACTTCTATCAATTCATCAATTTCATAGCCCAGAAAAAAAAAAAACAGAAAGGAAAGATCTTTTTCCATACAGTGCAGTAGAGGTTTGAATAGAGTGAATATGCCTCTCGGTGTGACATTAGATGAGTTTCAAAGTTAATACTCCCATGTGCAGCAGGTGGCAACGCGAGCGACAATGAATTAAGGTATATTACATTGAACAGCTGTCTCGATGGCTCATAACAAGTGAAAAAAAAAATAACAATAATGAGAGAGCTCAATATCACAATAATAATCCTTTACAATATTGGCACGACTGCATTTCTATCATAATGATCGCTGTAATCTCTACCAAACCTCCAAATGTGTTGTTAGCTCGTCTCTGATCTAGAATGGGAATTGTGGGAAATAAAATAACAATATCTCACAATTCACTCAAAGTCGCATTTGTGTACAAAATGACATTACAGACCCACACTATCTGCATGACACACAGTCACATGAATAGACACAACACTAAATGAGACACACACTGGAGTGCAACAGTGCCAACTGTTACCCTGTTTTATTCTACTTTTGTGGAAGCAGCTATTTTCTGCTCGAGTTGAAACAAAAAAAGCACATCTGAAGCCTCAGTAATCACAGTGTTGATGTGTGTGTGTGTGTATATGTGTATTTTTGTGTGTAGTCTGTCTTTTTGTGTGGTGTGAGATTGTTCTTTTATTTTTCAGCCTCACAAGTGAATGAGTGTGTCTGAGCCCTAAATGCATTTGTGTTTAGGGTTACACTTGTCCGTGAGTTGTTTGTGTACATTTGTAATCTAGTGTAATGCCTGCACAGATGTACATACATTAATCTACTGTATGTGACTTTATGCGTGCTTGTAAGCATTTGTCTTTGTAAGCTTGTGTGCAGGCTTGTGGACGTACCTCAATGTGTGTGTGTGTGTGTGTCAGCAGGCTGTCTGTGGAGCAGAACAGAGCAGAGCTGGGAGCATAAAACAGATCACAGCGTTACTGCCCATTTTCCAGCACATTACCGGCAGCAGGGTCTGATGGGAGCCTATAATGAAGGGCCCTGCCTTGGCCAAGTCAAGCCCAAAGTCTACGCATCCATCCTTCGCTCCATTTCTCCCCCCTTTCTCTCAATCTTCACCCCCTCTTCCCGTTCTGTGCTACTGTATATCCCCAGAGGCTTGTCTGTCCTCTTATTCCTCCTCGTCCCTGCCTCCCTCCACCGCCTCCCATTTACCTCCACTTTTCTCCTCTTCCCCCGTCACCTTGTTTGCCTCTTCCTCCTCCCTTTCCTATTTTGGCTGCTCCACCAGCACCGACTCACCTAACCTGTCCCTCCTGCACAGCCTCCTCTTTCTCCCTCTGCTCCCCCTGGGTACTAACCCAGACAACCTGGACCAGAGGGAGGCTGGCAGAGGTACAGACAGAGCCCACACACACACGCACTGTGCAGCTCACTGATTCCCTAACACGCCACTATACCATGGTCTGGGGACTCTGCGTCATGTTTGACCTGTGTTTCTCTCCCTGTGGCAGGGACTTGGTCTGTGTGTGGGTGTATATATTTGTGTGTGTGTGTGTTTGTATGTGAGAGAGAGAGATAACGTGCCAAGCATTCCCATGACAGTGGTTATGGGCCGTGGGCATCAGCTGTGCCTGCTCCACTAACTTACGTGCGCTGCATGATGGGATGGTTAAATTGAAGGCAGGTGAACGCTGCAAGAGTTGAGGCCAAACCTTAGTTTCTGGCTGAAAAGTGCCAAATTACACCCTTGTTTCTGCAGCTGTATTCTCGAAGATCCAGTAGTACAGCCATGGTGCTTTTCCACAAGAAAACAAGGCTAAATTTGGGAGTTACATTAAGGCCAAATAATCCTAGGCAAATAGTCCTTTAAAAAGATTCTTATGACTTGATGATATTATAATAGCGTTCTCAGTGGGCCATTCCAAACTGAACCCAAATTAACAGATTAATTCTCCATGAAAAAAAGTATTTGGAACCAGACTAATTCGGAAAATCTATTTTAATCTTCCATAGCTGAGTGTTTAATTTAAGCCCAGCGGTAGAAGACGGCAGATCTACAAAGTTAGCTCTTGTTATCAGAGCTTGTGAATTTTTGGCAGTGTCATCAGGACACGTCACTCCAGTCATTTGGGCAGTTCTGGTATACAGTGAATGTAGACTATAGACGTTTTCGGACCGGAGGAACTTTTTCATAGTTTAAACAACTTAGTTCTAAGAACTCCCCTTTTTATTGTGTTTTCATCGCAAGATCTATTAACGATTGTAATTCTTAGAACGTCGTCTTGAGGGACTTTTTTAGCTCCTATTTCAGAGTAGGTGTTCTCCGTCATTTTTTAAAACCCATTTACCATGTAAAAAAGAGACACCACAAAACACAAACAACAGCTTAACGGAAAAAAATGGAAGAAAACACGGCCAAATGGACCGACAGTGAAGTCCAGAGTTTAACTTGTTCATGAGCAAACACAAAATCAGCCAAAGAACGAGGAGAGACGCTGCTCAGCGAGGTAACACAGTAACACAAAGCACACCCACTGAGCCCAAGAACAACAGCCGATTCAAATCCCAAAAGATACTTTCATGACGGCTCATTATTTAGAATAATAAAAAAATATTAATATTTTGCTTGCGTTTATATGATTGTGCCATGTAACAGAGCTGTTTCTTTTATTTTCATATTACTAAAAAAGAAAGCTTGTGAAACGTAGCAAACTTGCCGCTCACCGATCTCCCAGCTGGAGATGTGTGCGAGCTGCACTGGACGGCTTGAAGACACTTTGTAGACTGTAGTTCTTGGGGGAGTTCCCCAGAACGGTTTGGTCCAAAAACACCTCATAATACTGAGTTACAGCCCCTTTTGCATATATATATATATATATATACACTTTCCCCAATCCCACTCTATCCTTTGTCTTTAAATCCAACAAGGAAGGAAAATGGAGTAGAAAACAGATGAGAGGTGACGTCGACAAACAAAACTGTACCGTGCTGCTGTACTGCAGCACTTTGATAACAACTGGTGGAGTTTTAAAAATGAACATATACTTTAACTCACTCCAGTCATGCAATTTACCTCCCTCAATCCCTGAACCCAGTGACTAATAATGACTAATGTATTTTCTATTTTGTACTCTTCACTCCCTCACTTGAGACAGGCTTTACACAACACTGGTCGTGGGTACTGCATGTAATGCTTGCCATGTCATCTTGAGTTTAATTGCTCATGTATAATAATTTCTATTTTATATACTTCTAATTACTTATTGTTTCACTACTTATCTGTACTATTTCTGTGCTACAACTGAATTCCCAATCCCAATCAATAAAGGCTTAACTTGTCTTATCTTATCTTAGATTATAAAATGAACAATCAATTTCAACGTCCAACAGTAATACTGAGTGAATAATTGTTGATTTCCCTGGATGTTCAAACCTATTCATGTGGAAACCCATTTCAAAACCCTACACAAAATCATATACCCATATACACCAGCTCTTCATATAGCTTGTTAATGTATTCGGAATTGTGCATTCACCTCTGTCCGTGTCGTAGAGGAAGACAAATCGGCTCCAGTCGTAGTGGTCCAGCAGTGACAGCAGAGCTCCTCTGATGGACGGCCGCAGCTGCAGGGTGAACTGTCCCTCTCCTTCGGTGGGGAAGCTGG
>CAKALG010021125.1:0-10613 GCA_916700815.1 Helicolenus hilgendorfi
CTTCTTGGCAAAGATCCAGACCCTGGTGGCCCTGAACGGAGGGGGTCACTACCAAACGGCCCAGTATCCCAAACAGGAGAGGAAGATCAGGGAAAAGCAGGAGAGCATCCTGGCGGAGAGAAATGCTGAGATCAGCGGCAGGGAGACGCAGCTGCAGGAGCGTTTCCAAGGCCAAGAACTGGAGAAGAACAAGAGGGAGCTGTGGAGGAAAGAGGAGGACAGGTCAAGAGAGGCTGCAGAGAGTTACATCCACTGGTCCTCCCACATTTCGATATGCATCCTCTTCCTGGTAGTAATAGCACTGGTAGCTATGGTTCTTGGGGTACCAATTGTGTGGCTTCTGGCGGGAATTGTGATTTTGATTTTGATTTTCTTCAAGAAGTCCATTCTACATCTGTTAATTTCAGGAAAAATACCATGGCTTTCTAAGAAAATCCAATAGGTCCAATAGGCCTAGGTATGTTTTGAGATACTTGGTGCCTTCAAATGAAACTCGTGTTTACAACATGGGAAGTCATATATACGATATGCTTGGCGTCATGAGAACACTGCTGCTAAGCAACGGCAATATTAACGTTACGGTCGGCGTCTAGAAGCCACAGAGACTAACAAAAGTGGGTAAAATAATGCAGGAAATACAAAGGTGTAATGACAGAGGACAAAGATGAGGCTGTTGGGAAAATCAACATTTTCCCCAGACATATTATAAAATTACAAAGAAAAACAATATACGACTAAAATTGCAATTTATTAACATACTACTCGCTGAAAAATTAACTTCCAGTCAGTTTTTATTCCACGTCACAACTCGTGAACTCTGAGCTGTCAGAAACTTTCCACTCACGAGGTTGTGAATACCACAAAAGGGGGCGGAGCTTTCATATGCACTCTTCTCGTGAACACGGTAAACACAACACCATTTGAAGGCACCAACTGTACTCAAGCATTGTTAGTAATAAGTCATCTTTTACTTGAGTCTGTAATGGATTATAATATAATTATTATAAAAAAATTCTGCCAACAGATCCCCTTAAATGTTACACACTGTTCCTTTAATTTTCCCGTGATCCCATTATTCATGTTATTAAGTGCTATAAATGTGCTTCTTTAGCTGTCTGTTTCTGTACTGCATTTACTCATTCTAAGGTAACAAAAACATGATACTTAATTTCAGGTGATTATACACTAAAGAAAACATGCATATTAATATTATATTCAATAACTGCAGAGAGGTGTGTCTGAATCATACACACTGGACCTTTAAATGCATCCATTTATAATTAGAAAACAAATGTTTTTGATTTGATAGATTTCTCACTCTTGTGATTAAGACTTTTAATCCACTCTCAAGTAACACAACTGTAGAAATTGCGAATAAGATACATTATGTTTGAAGTGGTATTCACTGCTTTATCATCAATAAGTCTAGAAATTAAAAATGTAATGATTTCCTCAAGCAATTCTTCTCTTTATTTTTTGATTATATTGTAGTGTGCAGTATGACTGTAAACGCGATGCCCTCTGGTGGTGGCTTTAACAGAATAACACTGCTGGGTGTTGCCTTCAAAGTCGGCTCTAATCGTGGTAATTCAGTAACTTTGTGGTCGTGTGTTACCGGAAGTTTCAGTTTCACCTCATCTGTTGAGGGACAGCAGAGGTAAGACGCTGTTTTGTGATTTTATCAATGGTTAATCCGCAGATTTTTGAACAAATGTTAAGTTTTTCTGGTTTCATGTACTGCAGTTTTTGTGCAACACTTGCACATGGACATAAAGGGACATAATAAACGAATATTGCATAACGCAGCGTGTGTTTGCTGAACTATGTTTGCTGTAGACTCTACTAGTGAAATAGAATACAATAGAAAAACAAGCATAGTCATGTGTGTTGTTGCATTCATTCATTGTTAAAACGGTGCGTTATAGACCAGATTTAGGCTAGAATATTCTATTTTGTGGTATTATTCTTCTTTCACCTAAAACTATGCGCATTTAATGGTTATGAGAAAGTTGTATACTTCAAGTTTTATACATAAGTAAAGTATATATTTATGTACGAATACTATTTGCGACTAAATTGGCTCAATTATTAGTTTATAAAAGTACACTTTCCACTTTAAGTGTAAGAATAATAAACATTGAGTACACAACTAGTTTACACCTTATTTTGTACTGCAATTAAGTATACTATAGTTTACTTGTTTCATACTTTACAAAAAAAGTAATTTAGGTTTCAGGACAGCTTTTAGTGGAAAACCTCCTTAAAGCCAGCTAGTTCCTCCTTTCCGCCTTCTCTCGCGCTTTTTTGTTTTTGTATTTTTTAAATGGAGCGGGGGAACTTGCTTTAGGAGGCGGTGTGGTTTTACGCACGTCCTAAAGCACATGCAGCTTGCTGGGCTTGTATTCTCTGTTGGATGTAAAGTGCCTAGGTTTCTTGCGGAGATCACTGCGTTTTAGCTGTTGGAGTTTATCCTAGAACTCGTAGGTGCAATTATGTATTTAGTCACATGCCTTTTTTTATCAAAGAAAGAAATGAGTTGAAGTAACCTGTCCTGTATGGGTGTAACCAAAGCTTACTGGCAGCAATCTAGTAACCTGAAAAAGAGTGTGGTTAGTTTATTGGCATCTGTAGGAATCTAATCTGAATAAATATAGATACACTGTAACCTGTGTACTTTCAGATTAGAAGATAAAATACATAAATATTAAGGCTGTCGATTGATTAAAATATTTAATCGCACATTTTTTATCTGTTGCAAATGTACCTTAAAGGGAGATTTGTCAAGTTTTTAATACTCTTATCAACATCGGAGGGGGCAAATATGCTTACTTTATGCAGATGTATGTATATATTTATTATTGGAAATCAATTAACAACACAAAGCAATGACAAATATTGTCCAGAAACCCTCACAGGTACTGCATTTAGCATACAAAATATGCTCAAATCATAACATAGTAAACTGCAGCCCAACAGGCAACAACAGCTGTCAGTGTGTCAGTGAGCTGACTTGACTATGACTTGCCCCAAACTGCATGTGATTATCATAAAGTGGGCGTGTCTGTAAAGGGGAGACTTGTGGGTACCCACAGTACCCATTTTCATTCACATATCTTGAGGTCAGAGGTCAAGGGATTCCTTTGAAAATGGCCATGACAAAACATAATATTGCTATATTCGATTTGTTTCTATATTTTCTTACAGACATAATAGTTTGGATTTTCATTTAAAATGCAAAAAATACATATCCCTTCATCTTTTCTGCTGCTGTTTCGTACTGTAGGACGTCCACTACAGTTTCCTAATCCCAGTCTTGGTCTTGGTCTTGGCGTAGCGTAGCTAGAGGGGCACAGTGTAAACAGACCACAAGGACAGGAATCCCTCACTGGCTTCCCACCTGCCAGTTGTTTTCTGTATGGCCCAACCACCAGTGTCACCAATTGGCCCTGGACCTGTGCAGTGGTGGGCAAAATAAGTTTCCCCTGAACCACCCCGGCAGACAAAAGCATACCTTTTAAGGACAAAAATGTTTCTTCTGTTTTTGAGATTGTACTTCTCTCTTTGTAGACACTCAAAGAAAGTTTTTCCAGGTATTTAAACAGGTGCGTACGATAAAGTTATGAATGAAACAACTTAACTAAAAGATGTAACGGCAGTCTAAGAATTCATTTCATTAAAAAAAAGTTTTCTTTTGTTTTGTTATAATTTTGAAAAAAGGCAGAATGGAGACGAGAAGAAACCGGTTAAGAGCACTTTTTGACGAAGAAGAAGATATGGACAAAAGATGTAGCCCAAGGAAAAGAAAGAGAGTCATATATAATGAAGATGATAAGGACGACAACAAGGAGGATGAAGAAGAAGAAGAAGAAGAGGAGGAAGAAGATCAGGAAGACGATGAGCAGCCAGGCACATCTACTGAGAACACCCTCAACCAGAGAGCACAAGGAAACAGTGAGTCTCTACAGCCATGTGATATTTGCAAAATGTTCTTTTCCTGCTAATGAATATGCTGAGCTGTGTTCTTATGTCTTTGTGTTTAATTATGTCTCTTTATGCAAAATCTAGGACTCTTGTCTGTAACCTGTGGAGACAAAAAGGGCATTCTGCATGTAGATAAGCTCGAAAGGGGTAAGCATAAAACTAATACTTGTTCGATTTACCTCACAATTAATAAAGAGAAGTAAAGTTATTTCCTTATTATTTTGTCCTTTTTCCCTTTTTGTGTCTAATTTGTGTTGCCGTATGGGGGCGCTATAGGTGAGGCATGTATCGAGAGTAAGGACTGCTGGTTTGAGCCCTGTGACTTCGAGGACTTTGGGGGGAGAGCCTCCAGTAAAAAATGGAAACGAACTATTTCCCATAAAAATAAGCCTCTGCAGTTTTGGTTTGAGGTAAGACTTTTTTTTGTCGTTTATGTACTTTTTCTTTATTCAAGAAAATTATAGCAAACACTTAATAAACTTCTCACTATTATCACAGCGAGGATTCTTAACCACCAAGGGATTTAGAAGGATGGGAAGTGAGACTACAAAGGTAACTGAACGTCAGAATTCAATGTGATATATAAATTCATGCTTTGACAGTGATGATGAGTCCCGTTTTTTGTTCTATATTCTGCCAGCAAAAAAAAATCCTGTCACGTAATCGCATCACAAGTTCATCTGAAGGTTTGTCTGCCTTTTTTTAATGTAATTTAAAGGGGCTCTATGTAAGAATCAGAAATAGCTTGTTAACAATGACACTTGTGGTTCGTTAAGTCAACGACAATGAGCGCCATGTTGCTCGGGCTCGCACTACGTAGACACGAGAGAGCATCGGTCGAAACAGTGAGACGACACACACGAGACTAAACGTGATTAGAAACATTAGCCAGCTAAAAAAAAACAATATCACTATATTTCAGGGTTTGCATAGTCTCCCCGTGGTAGCGTGGGTTTACTCCGGGTGCCTCGGTTTCCTCCCGCAGTCCAAAGACAGGCAGGTTAAGTTAATTGTTGACTCTAAATTGCCCGTAAGTGTGAATGTGAGCGTGAATGGATGTCTGGCTCTCTTCGAGTGCACACATGACGCCACATCCGTTGGATTTTCCTGGAAAACTGACCCGTATTCTTCACATTAAAAGCAGTCTAGACGCAGAAAGTCCCATTTTTTAGGTTAGGTTACAACCTGTTCAAACATTGGCAATAAAAAATAAAAACTTACATACAGTCCCTTTAAATCCAAAATTTAATAAAAATAAAAATAAGCAGTGTGCATGCCGAGTTAATGTTATTCATTTGTTTAGGCCTACCAAGTAGTACAATTATAAAGTGTACATTTATTATATCCCTGTCAAAGAGTCAGAAATACAGTCCGCAAAAGAAACTGAGGAAGATGATGTTAAAGACGACGACTGGTGTCCAGCTGGTGAGGAACTGGCCCCGGAAACAGAGGAGGATGAGGGAGAAAAGGCAGCGGCTGAAGATGGAGGAGAAGTTGTCGACTCAGGAGACGACAAGAGTCAAGAAGGGGACATGGAAGATGAGGATGTGCGTGCTGTTGGTGAGAACAGCAAAGACAACAGTGTATTTGAAGGTGACGATTCCTACAGGAATCATCATCTGTATCATCTATTATTGAAATTAATGTTAACATGTTAAGCTACTAAGTGATTACCTGTGTGAATACCACTCTTCTTTCAGAATGGGAGACAATATCGATCACTTCAACACCAGAGAAAGGGGCATCGTTGCAGAAGGAGGTAAAAGTTGTCATCAAAAGGCTTTCAGAGGTAAGATGGAGAGACACTTTAAACAATTTAAAGTTAAATGCATCAATCTGGTGAAGTTTGGGAGCAAAATTACGAGGCTAGATCTATGAAGAACTTGGTGCTTGAGTAAACAATTTATCATATATAAATGGACGGCGCGTCTCCACTTCCTCCCACTGTACAAAAGTGTAGCCAAAATATCTCGGATACGAGAGCTGCCAACGTCATTTGGAGCCAGAGTCTGCGCAGTAGTGATCAAGGGGCTATCTTGCACATTTAAACCAATTACCTAGTTAAATAAATTAATCTTTAATCAAATACATTTTCAATATGTGATTTAAAGACATCTTAACCACATGAAGTCACAGGATTTCTACTGGAGTCAGAGGCAGGGATGGCAGTTACCGCTAAGCTGACCTAGTTAGCTTTTAGCCGGACTAGTTTTATGTGGTGTTACTTCTTTTATTTATGATTTAAGATTTAGCTATTGTCTTATTTATATGGTAGCCTATAACATGCTCAGTTACTAAGATTTTGGAGCATCAACATTGAAATTTGATTTCTTTCAAAGCGTACCTACGCAGGCGGACTATTTCATATCGCTCCTTTGTGAGGGAAACAGAGAAAGCCAGCGCAACTCTTGAGTTATCAGAGGAACTTTTGAGGGTGGATAGCTTGTATGCAACAGCTCCAGACTCCAAACTCCATAAAAAAACGTCATTTACTGATCTTATGGAGGCAACAGAGTGCACATATGAACCATAATACTGATCTCTGCTGGTGATGATAGTCACTTAGTACCATTGAATGATGATTCTGTGTGTGCTCTAATTTCAGGCCACGAGAGATTGTCAGTCCAATGGAATAAAGCATCTCCCTGAAGGTTTGTATTAATATAACACTTGTACTTTAATATGTTGACAGACCAAAGTCAGGAAAGCTAATTCCACAATAATTCAAGTGATTCTTTCCTGTAATCTTATTTTTTATTTGTGAGCAGACAGTAGGTGTAAGGCATCGGATGAGGATGCACAAAATCAAGAGGAGAGCGAGCGCAGCGGTGCGGCAATAGACGACCCCGTTGATCCCTCGCAAACGTCAGACCCGGCCATCGTTGGAGGCGTTCGGGAAGAAAATGGAGAGGAGGTCACACGAAGTAATGAAAGAAAGAAAGATGGAAAGAGTGGAATCAAAGCTGCAACACCTCTATGTGCACCAGCTACCTCGGCCTCAGGCGTCAGATCTGAAATCCTGAATAAAACTAAAGACATCGGATCAACCAGCAATCACCGTCCCGACCTCAGTACCTCCCCCGTGCTGATAGTCACACAGGGAGCAGGGAACACAGATGCCACCACCGCTGGCTATGATGCAGCACAATTACAAGTGATGAGCTGTGAGACAAGGTAAGGTCTAACAAGGACATTATTTGGATAAACAAAGATGCTCATTTACATGCAAGGACATACAATATATTTTTCCTTTCACAGGGTTCCCCGAGCTTCAGACAGCACTCAGCCCTCCGACGTGGTGGAGGATCAAATCTCAACCTGCTCTAATCTGGATACAATGGACCTCGACCAGCTGAAGAGGGAGAAAATGAAAATGCAACTGAAAGTCTTGAAGTTGCAAGATGAATACTACACCCTGAAAATAAGGGAACTTAAAAAATGAAACATTTTCATTGGAGCAAGCGTGCATGGTAAGAAGTCACGCTCATTACTTTAATATCACTGACATGTATATGTACTGTATATAGTATATTAGGGCTGTCAAAGTTAACATGATACTAACGCGTTAACACAAATTCTTGAGATTTTGACCTCATAGTGGGCTCCGTTCTAAAGCTAGAGTGAAGATACCGGCATCATATGAACTAGAAAAACCTAACGAATCCATTGGTACCAATCATCATACTAGCTTGTTGAGAAAGAGACTAAATAACGCTCCGAACTTACGCTAAATTTAGGCATATAGAATCATCAGAGCACTGTCAACTGCCATTTTCAAAGGGGTCCCCTGACCTCTGACCTCAAGATATGTAAATGAAAATTGGTTCCATTGGTACCCACGAGTCTCTCATATACAGACATTTGCATAAAGCAAACACATCCGCCCACTCCCGTGTTGATAAGAGTATTAAATACTTGACAAATCTCCTTTTAAGGTACATTTTGAACAGATAATGCGCAATTAATTTGCGATTAATCACGATTTTAAATATTTGAATTGATTAACAGCCCTAGTATATTTCTATATTTATTACATATACAGGTTGGAAAATGGGATAATGCTAATCACTCAGGGATCACTAAGGGTTTTTACTGGTATACCTTAAATGACAGTTAGTAAAATACTGGTTAAAAACTGCATCACTTACTTATTTGCTATAAACTTGCAACACCCACTTTTCGTCGGCGACCTTGACAGTGACCTCATGTTTTTTTCATTTGAACACTGGAAGCAGTAGACACCCAAGCAAGTGGTGTGTTGTTGAGCATAATTAGCATTTAGGTTTGTCAGACTACTAGCTGATCATTTTCCATTTCTTCTGCATGCACTGATGTAAAGAAACGTTACGGAGAAGTAGCAATTTTTAAATCTTTTGGGATATTTTTGTAATTCACTGGCTCTTGTTCTTAGCTGATTTTATACTTATTAGCATAGACAAATTAATAAAACATTTTTTTTAATGATCGTGTGTGTCTGCCAAAACGTTATTTCCTCTTGTAACGTAATAATGTTCTTGTTCTTTGTTTGGCTTGTGTTGACATTTGTAGATTGAAACAGACATTGTATTTGTGCAGGATGTAAACAAGGTGAATATAAAAACTGCTGTCAGTCATCTGGTCTCAAAAAAGAACGATATTTATTACCAGCTATGTTTGCATTCACATTTAACATAAAAAATTACAATACATATCCTTGTTTTGTACATGTTGTATTTACAGATCAATCAAAGCAGTGAGTATTAAACAGTTGTTACTACTAATACAGCGGCTATTCTGTCATTTGTTCTTCTTCTTCTTCTTCATCGTTTTCCACCTCCTCTTCCTCCTCATCATCATCGTCTTCATCAAAGTATTTATCCTCCGCGTCTCTGCTGACTATGTCCAAGTTGTCGTAGTCGGGGTTCTCGTCCACCTCGCTGTAATGGACATGAACACTTAGAATACACACTTTAAAAAGCAACACAAAAGGTTTGGTAACATCTTGTCACTTCTTCTGGGGATATAACTTTAACATTATAATGAATTCACTATAAGTTTGCTACTATGTTTATTACTTTGTATATTAGGACAAATTTAACATTCAACCTTAGTGGAATATATTAAAAATCTTCTGTGGTCAGGGCAGCTGTAATGTGTTTACATTTGAAATTTCCCACTAATAATAGAAAAAGACTTACTGTTTAAGTAAAAATGGGATCTCAATGTCTCAATATCAGCACCTTAATAGTTACAAATCTGAAGTTTCTCTGTGTCACTGTTATCTACAAATGAAGCTACAAGGTGCCACTATAGGCAAGTCCACCACTTGAAAACCATGTTTATTGTCACAGCAACACATTTTCAAAAAATCCTGCTCACTCAGAAGTGATTTACTTATCTTATGTTATCTAGAATGATTCCTCATTTTTTTTTTTATTTTAAAGCCCTAAATATCCTGAGCAGGACTCAGTAGATATTTATATTTTTAGTAGGGCTATCAACGTTAACGCGATAACGCAAAAACGTTTTTACCGGCACTAATTTCTTTAACGCATTAACGCAATCCATCTTTCGGAGGTTGTAGCGGGCTCAGTTTTAAAGCTAGTGAAGGTACTGGTATCATACAAAACCTAAGGAATCCATCGGTACCAACCAGGTAATACCAGCTTTTCTGGAAGGAGGCTAAATAACACTCCAAACTTGCGCTAAATTCTTGGCGAGGAAAAAACTGTCACGGTCATTTTCAACGGGGTCCCTTGACCTCTGACCTCAAGATATGTGAATGAAAATGGGTTCTATGGGTACCCACGAGTCTCCCCTTTACAGACATGCCCACTTTATGATAATCACATGCAGTTTTGGGGCGAGTCATAGTCAAGTCGGCACACTGACACACTGACAGCTGTTGTTGCCTGTTGGGCTGCAGTTTGCCATGATATGATTTGAGCATATTTCTTATGCTAAATGCAGTACCTGTGAGGGTTTCTGGACAATATTTGTCATTGTTTTGTGTTGTTAAAAGATGTCCAATAATAAATATATACGGTAAGCATATTTGAACACTCAAATGTTGATAAGAGTATAAAATACTTGGCAAATCTTCCTTTAAGGTACATTTAGAACAGATAAAAATGTGACATTAATTTGCGATTAACTATGGACAATCACGCGATTAATTGCGATTAAATATTTATATCGATTGACAGCCGTAATTTGTAGTGATGAATTGTATGAATGCCCATTGACTATGGCTGACCTGTAGTTGAAATCTTTGTCTTTGCCATCTAGGAAGCGCTGGTGCATCTGACTGATGAACTCCTCCCTGAGCAGAGCCTTCTCCTCTGGGGTGGGCTGCCGTTCCTTCTGCTGGACGGCATCATCTACAGGAGGGAACAAAGAGAAAAGACACATGACGACTGGCAGAACAGAGAGAGAAGCACTCAGAGGATACAGAGAGAAGGAGAACAGAAACAGACCTTCTTTGTTTCTTCACTTCAACCCACAAGAGCAACAAAAACTGCATTTGATTTATAACTTCTCACCGTCGTCCTCATCCTCCTCCTCCCGTGCTCCCTCCTCTCTCTCCTGCTCCTCCTGCAGCCGATTCTGGATGAGACGCTCCTGGTAGGAGTTGAGGAGGAGGTGGGCGAGCC
>CAKALG010021129.1:0-11248 GCA_916700815.1 Helicolenus hilgendorfi
AGTGGCCTCTGTCAGCTGTTGTGCAGCCGCAGTGCGCTTCCTCACTGGACACAAATATATACTTGTATTTCTTTAAAAAGCAGTGCATATAGTACCTTTATACTGGGTATTAATATTGTAGCATAGTTCGAAGTTGAAATTTCTACACATATTTGCTGACTTGAAGAGGGACCGGTTGTAGTATCACATAAATATACAAATAACGTTATGCCCAAATTCATCGAGCTGTGGCAGAAAAATCGGTGTGTCTGTGTACAGAGTCTTACCTGGAGAACGTCTGGTTTACAGCAGCATCACACATCTGTTACATGACCTTCATAGTTGACCCCAGCAATGAGTGCATCCCAAGAAATCTCCTCATACTCATCCAAGGACAGACTCAGCAGACTCTCACTCACCTGCCGGGGGAGCATCAGGACCATGATCTTAACAGACTGACTTTGAGATACAAACCAAGAAGCACGTTAAAAAATCTCTGCCGCAGAAAGTACAGAAAAATGGAGAGGAAGACATTTTAACACAGTAGCCATGAGTAGGATTTAGTCTCATACATTTGAGCCATATCCATCCATCTAACTGGCCCTCACTCTGACAGGGTAAAAAAATGGCCTTTCTGCCTTGAGCTAAGTCTATATTGTGTTTTAGAGCAGATTAATGACAAAGAAAGCATCAGCCACACATAAAATCCAATCAATCATCACCGCCATGACCTCATCATAGTCATCATCGGCACTCAATCATTGAGCAGTTCAACCACTACGCTGCTGGCAGTCCATCTGATGGCAGATATGCCAATAACTGTCACTGTTTAACTGTCTCCTTCAGAATCGTGAAGCCATAGACAATGTTCCAGAGCAGCTGGAGAAATATATTAATGCCATGGGGAGAGCTGTGTTTGGGATTGCATATCTATCTTCCATAAATGTATATGTTTCAATTTATATTTTCATATGGGTGTTTATATGCACCTTCAGCTGATCCACCAGACTCCAGGAGAGAGAGGTGACTCTCGTGGACAGCTCTTGGTGCTGAAATGATGTCTAATATAAATACATACAAGAGGAAGAGCAGATTAAAAATACAAACAGAGAATATGGGGAGCAAGAAAAAGGTACAACATGCAACAAAGGTCCCTAACCAGGATGAAACCAGGGAACCACTGGGCTACCAGGACGCCTGCCTATTCTCTTGCACGTCTTTGAGTAGCATGACATTCTTAGTAAGTGTTGGCTTTGACTGTACTCAAGCTTAATGAGAGACCGAGTGAATCAATCAAGTGCATAATGTACAGAATATTATAGAGTGTAGAGGTCTAAGCAGCCTATGCACATGCCATGACTTGTTTTATAAATCAAGGGATTTTCTTTCAAGCTGAGCGACTGAATGAATTAAAGGAACTGACCAGCCCTCGCATTAAAGACATGAAAGTAAAAGTGAGAAAGAGTAAGGAACAGGTACGTGTGGTTTTTGTGGGACGACCAAACCCCAACCAGGCCAATGTTTGTATGCAGAAGCTTGTTTCATTAAATCCGTATAAAATGATTTAATTAGAATACTTGTTCTGTTATAAAACTGTATAAAAGAAGTGGACATAGTCACCAATTGGTTTGCGGACTATGGTTGGTTCTGAAGCCTCGAGTTTGGTAGCCACGCCCTAAATCATCCCCTGCTTTATGGTCTATTTGACTCTAAATGGGACCATAATTTACTAAATGAACATCATGCTGTATTGAAGAAGACTTGAAACTAGAGATTGAGACCATAAACTCATGTTTACAATGTTTACTGAGGTAATAAATCAAGTGAGAAGTAGGTTCATTTTCTCATAGACTTCTATACAATCAGACTTCTTTTTGCAACCAGAGGAGTCGCCCCCTGCTGGCTGTTAGAAAGAATGCACGTTTAAGGCACTTCAGCATTGGCTTCACTTTTCAGAATCAGAGGTTGCAGCCTGTACAAAACACAGAAAGGTAACAGGAAGGGATGAATGATTCTTATATGGTACAGTAGAAGCTATGAAGTTGACAGTTAATTGTGTGCCATTTGTACCCAGCCCATTAGGACTGTTATGCATCTAGGGCAAAGAAGAGGGAGGACATGGAAGGGTGAAAATGAATCAAAGGAAAGACAATAAAAATCGACTTCCCCAAACAAACAAATTGCTTGATGTATAACAGTGACATTTCCCTAGTCGCAGAGAGGCGTGTCTGAAAGGCAACAAACCATAGAAAGTGACAGTCAGGCCTCCACTGGTATAATAAATAGCTGCAAATCATGCTGATGAGCATGAGGGAGCAGGGAAACAGCGGGTCGATACGGTGAGCGAAAGATTCATCTGAATAAACCAAATCAATCAAATATTCATAAAGTATTCTGTGCACTTTGTCAAGCGCAAATGACACTGGAGCCTAAAAGAAACACTTGTGGGAGGAAAACAAAACACACTGCTAAGCAACAGAACAAATCAGAGAAAGAAGAGCAAGCCGGGCGACAAAGCAAAGATGGTGTCATACCGGTCTTGATGCCCTCTTTTACTATGCTCAGGGCTCCTGTGGGGTCCGAGCAGACGCAGAGACCAACCAAAGATCAGAGGAGTCCTGCTGGTGGTTTCCTCCTCAACCTGTGGAGGAGAACAGAGAGAGTAGTCAGCAAAGAAGGGAAAAGAAAGAGAGAACTACTTGACACCTAACAGTAGCTCTGAGATGGGCTTTGTGAAAGTCTGAATTTCAAATAAATTACAATCTAACCGAATTGGACAATTGATGCATGAAACATTTGTTTTCTCAACTTAAAGGACCAATACGTAATATATTTATTGTAATACTGTATATCATAAAATGACCATGATAAGTCATCAGAGATTAAAGAAACATGCTGTATTTAAATACTGGCTTCTCAGACAACAACGCTACAGCCAGTATGTTCTCCTTTGAAATTTAATTTCTGGTCCGGAAAGTCTGTTTGTCTTTTGGCCTGTGTGCTACCGTCCTATGCCCATTTCAAAACCCCGTTGCCACATATGAAACAAATCGGCATGCACACAGCCTTCTGCAGCCATGGAAGCAAGAAAGGGATTTAGATCAACAGAGATAACGTTAACATTAGATTCTACCCGACCAAACAACCTCGACATGTCTCTCTGTGGTCCGTGTGCAGCTGGGTTAACAAGGCAGCGAGTATTCGAGACACACAGCCGGTGAGGTCATTCAGACTACTGCCTGGCCGGAGGCTAACGCAGTCGTGTCTAGACGTTAACCATCAAATTGCGAAAAATTAAGCTAACTGCTAACAGTCACACCGGAGGAGCTGACGGACAACGGCTGCAATGTTTTGAATTTGGACTGCTGATGCAGTGTGGAGGATTTGGTGGCATCTAGACAGACTGAAACCAACTCCTCCCTTTCCAAGACTGCGGTAACGTGAGCTGACCATAATAACACTACTTTAGGAGCAACAGACGTCAGACGGCGGCTAGCGGTACCACAGTTTTGCACTCTGCGGAGAGAGGCAGCCGCATGGATAGAGAAGAAGAACAAGACAGAGGAGGCGACAGGGATTGTTGGGATAACAGCTGACGCTCACAGCTTGTAGAGCAGTAAAGAGCGATTAAAGTGATTACAATAAACAATACGGCGGTGACGCAGACGGAGATGCGGTTCTGACGCAGAGAGCTCTCGAAATCTTCTGTAGCTCGTTACATCTATTCCCCAAATCACCTAGAAGGAGGAAGAACAGAGAGGAAGGGGTAGAGGCAGGGAATTCAGAGGAGACGGAGGGCACTTAAGAGGGGGAAATGGATGGATATGGTGATGTAAAGCAAGAGAGGGCAGGTGAGAAATGACAGAGAAGAAACTAAGTGGAAAGGGCAGACGATACATAAGGAGAAAGAGAAGGAAAATATGGCTTATTGTATTAAGAATATGCTCGGAGAAACTTTCATCAAACTCGCTGAGTTAATACGAGTCATGAATCATGACCCTACATCATTAACTGAGCTAGATAAACACTAGACTCCACTCAAAGCTGAGGGGAGAAGAAATCTTGGCAGCAGCAAAATCCTCCTGTGATCACATTAATATTGAGCTCAACTTTGTCAAATCTAATTCCCACTGATGGAATAAAGCAACGGGAGTGAGTGACAGATATCCACAAACCCACACACTCCACGGCTCTCTGCTGCCTCCAGTCAAGCAGCAGCCATGAATAGATCATCAGTTGTCAGAGAAAGCAGAGGAGAATACATGTATTCACCGGGGTATAATATATATACAAGCTGGCAGGGGATTGTTTTCTTAATCAAATACAGAAAGCATAAAGCTGTTCTCAATTGTCAAGCAAAACCTTGAAAACTTCTCAGTACACAGCGGGAAACTGATGAAGAAGACACCAACACACACCGTCTGCCTTCCTCAAACACTCGTACACCTGCCCTCGCACCTGACTTCACTTCCACTTCGTCGTTGCCGGTGAGAAGAATATTCTCGTTGCGGCAGTAGAACTATAAAACCCTCCGACAACACAAACAAACCCGGTGGTAAAGCAAAGCTTCTCAGAGGTGCTGTTCCAGGGAAGTGGATGGAAATGTGGAAGTTGGACAGCTTGTCCTCCAGCTCTATTATGTCTCAGCTCGTTGTCCATCTCAACTGCTCCATCAAGCGTTGAGTGATCCCGACAATCCTGAACCAATTCAGTTTATCAAGGACGAGACTAAACAAACAACACATCCGTCATACAGCACTCGGTAGGTGTGGGAAAGTTATCTTCTCAAAAGGGGAAGCATCAGTTCTACACTGTTCTACATTTTTTAATTCATAGTGGAAAGTCTCCTGGGGCATTAAGTGTGTTCCAAGTCTTTGAAAATAAACGGTTTGTCCTGTTGGATTATCTCAAATCAGAGAGACCTCCTCGAAGAAAGAAGAAGCTGGACTCATCCATGTTGAGTTGGCACACATCTGGAAGCTGAAGAGCAGCTTGTGGATCTCAAACACACAGTGTTACCCACAGTAATACTAAATAATCACTGTATGTCTCCTAGGACAGTGTTCCTAACATAGCAGTCAGAACATAGAAGTAATGGTGTCGCCCGTCCTGGGCTTTGGGGGCCCCAAAATCTCCACTTTGAGCGATTAAAGCATGGTTTATGCTCGTCGTAGTGAAGCCACCGTGAGGTGAAATACACCCCGACAGGGCGATGTGGACTTGCATCGCCCTGAAGGGGTTTATTTCACAACAATGACCCGCTAGCTGTTCATTATCACGCTTATTACATGGATACATACGTAAGAAATCAATAATTTGACTGTGTGTTATACATAGCAGCCGTCTACTATAAAGAAATAACAGACCGTAGAACGCGATTGACCAATCAGAATCGAGTATTCAACAAAACCGCGGAATAAATAATGATAGTGACATGTAGTGCTTCAACACAACTACATGCAGTTTGGTTATTTCTATTGCCTACAATCTAATCATGGTTCTTTCTATGGTTGCAAGTTGATACTGACAATGCCAAAGCGTTTCCTGTATTTTGAATAACAGGCTGACTTAGAACATTGGATCCCAGCAGAGAGCTTAGGAGAGGTTGAGTGAGGGGAGAGAACGGAAGGTAGAGAGGCAGAGAAAGGGAACAAAGGGGAAGCGGCTAATAGTTCGGAGGATCTAGGAATAAAAAATTTATAGGGTAAAATAAGGTTCCTTTAGTCCATCCGTCAGCATTGCTGCAGTGGAAATTAGTCTTTGCTTGAGTCTCCTCTCCACCTCCACAGTGCACTTCTACAATACCCAGATGTGTGAAATAGTTATTCTCTTCTGAATCATCGGTCTTGGGTTGCAGACTTTGCCTGCCTTTTTCATTTTGTGTCAATATTTCCTGCTGGTTTTATGTTTTTTTTTTTAAAGTCTGTGTAACAATTCACAAGAGAATTACTGTTTTATATTGTGTTTTATAATGGGAGTTTGGGAAATGTGTCGATGTTAAACAGTCTATAAAGAATGGTACCTCTCTGTAACATGTGAGTACAGAGGCTTCATTTGTCTCCAGATGTACATCTTACAAATTTATGATCCAATGTTTGCTGATCCTTCTTCAGCTCTCCCCTTTCCTCTGTCTCCGTCCTTAGCTTTTTTAAAAACTACTTTTCTACTGACCTCAGCACTCCTCTTCATCTTCAATCAGTCCCCCTTTCCCCACCTTCTCTTTCCTCTCATCCCTCTTCCTTCCCCATACGTCCTCCTGCTATGGCTCCTTGCCATCCCTCGCCCTCTGTCCTCCTTCACTTATTTGTCTTCCTCCTCCCTCACCTTATTTCTCGTCTCTTCTCCTACTCCTTACATGCTCGCCCCTCTTCATCCTTCATCTTTCCCTGTCCTCCTACTGTCTCTTACTAATGTCCTCATCTCCCCATACTCCCACACTTTGTCCCATCATCCTCTTTATCTCCCAGCATCAATACAATACAATTCAGACCCGCAGACAAAAATACAACACACAGATAGATAATTACAAACGTTAAGGACCACCATAACCCATATCACATGAAAGCATCAGCATCATTATCGATTGCCCGTTCTCAGAATTAAAAAGCTTCAGAGCTGCCACATATCCAAAGATTAACATGCAGCTTTTTGGTAGGATTAACAAATACCATAAAATATGCTGCTCTCTACCTAATCCAGCCTGCACATACATGTATATTATTTACACTTAGCTAGTCTTATCATTCATCATTCCTGTCTGAAAATTCTCTGTGGGTCCAGCACTACGAGCAACCCCTTTTACATTACTCCATAGACTTTATATAAGAAGTGGACATAGTCACCGTGACGTCACCCATTGGTTTGTGGACTACGGTTTTGAAGCCACGAGTTCTGCATTTTGGCCGTCGCCATCTTGGTTTTTTGCAACCAGACGTGCAATCAAAATGTTACAATTAGCTTTCATGAACTGAAAACACACTGTGAAAGGTTTTAAGTTCTATTAACACAGACAACTCCCAAACCGGACAACGCCGTGGTAGCGACCTGTCAATCACAAGGTAGTCCCGCCCTAAAGCATCCCCTGCTTTATGGTCTATCTGACTCTAAATGGGACCATAATTCACGAAATGAACATCATGCTATATTGAAGAAGACTTGAAACTTGCGATTGAGACCATAAACTCATGTTTACAATGTTTACTGAGGTAATATATCAAGTGAGAAGTAGGCTCATTTTCTCATAGACTTCTATACAATCAGACTTCTTTTAGCAACCAGAGGAGTCGCCCCCTGCTGGCTGTTAGAGCGAACGCAAGTTTAAGGCACTTCCGCATTGGCTTCACCTTTCAGACCTGAAGGTTGCGGCCTGTATCACACAGCCATTGTTAATATAAATATAATATGAAAAATATTTAAAAAGTAATAGGTACATAAATAATATAGATATTGATATATCAGCTTTAAGAAATACAAATTATCTACCCTCTTTGCATCGAGCTACTACTTACATACTTACATTACTCTTTGTAGCATTAAATCTGATGTCAGAGTCAGCACTATAGCGGCAGCATATACTTTTGAGCATAATCAATAGTTCTAGACCAGCAGTGCAGGGAAAAAATACAACCAAATCATATGCATATATAAATTAAATAATAAAAGCTTGTTATCATTGTATAATAATTGTATTATTCTTTAACTCTTTTTTTTTACTATGTAGTTTAGCTTTGAATTGTTTTTTTCTAACTCTGTATTGTATTGTTTTAACTTCTCTGTAGAGCACCTTGAACTTACCTCTGTGTATGAAACATACTTTATAGATAAAATTGCCCTGCCTTGCCTTAGTGGTCGCACCACAATGGATGGGTATACTGTATGGATGAACAAAGAGACAGAGAGGGTTATTGATTATTGTCAAGTCAGAGGGAACAGACGACTCGGCTATTAGACAAATACGCCACTCTCAGACGCTGCAGCCGCAATCTATAACTGCCACAACTCAATTGTCCCTAAATGTCACGCTGTGGCTACATTGTGAAGTGGCAGCTGAATGAAGTGGGAGCAATGAAGCAGAGCAAAGACCTGGAGAGAGAACGAAAGGTCAGAAAGACCAAAGAGGAAAGAAAACTGTCTGAATGGCACACACTGAGAAGAAATGGGCCGGAGAAAAGAAAGTAGAGAGAGAGGAGACGTTTTGTGGAGACGGAGGACATTTTGAAAAGAGGGAGGACGATGAGAACAACGATGACCTAAAGATTGGGACGGACAAACGGTGAGGCGTCTAACTCACTCAGTCTGCTTTGCCCTCTCACTCTCTCGCTTTGATAGTGGACGAATCTTTGCAGTCACCTCTCTCTCTCAGACGATGCATTCAGGACCTAAAGGAATACACAGAACGTCAGAGTCACTTAAAGACACAATGCAGCAACGTCCTCTTAAGTCTGTCTTAGATTTTCACCTAATTTTCTGTTAAAAGAAATATAAGAGAAGTCAACTCCAGATGCACCAAATGACCACTTACCTGGTGTGCTGAATGGTGAATGCCACTTGAGCGTAAATTGGAGGTAAAGTTAAGTTTTAGAAAGAGTTCAGAGAGAGAGAGAGAGAGAGAGAGGGAATACAGAAGTCACAGTAGTTTTGGAAAACAGGAAGGCCATATTAGCTCCTGTAAACTTTCATTGTAGCTTTCTCTGGCTTTCCACTACTGATGGCTTATCTGATATCCAGTCAAAGTAAATCCCTTCAAATAACAAGAGCCGTCCTTAAATATGACCATAATGCATTTCACTGCAGTGCCTCGGTTGATAACAGCTCAAGACAATCTGGTCTTCATTATAAATGTCTGTCCACGGGCTCATGTTCTCGTGTTCGTCAACATGTTTTCAACACATAGATTACTTTCCTCAACCTGTTAATGTTTGAGGCTAAACTGCTTTAGAGAGAGAATGAGAGAGAGAGTGGTGAGAGAACATGGGAGGTAACCAGCGGCAGAAGCAACATTGGAGATTGCCGTAAGTGGTAAACGGAGGTATGGTGGTGTCCCCCTGATTATGTCAACGGATTAACACCCTCAACTGCTCCAAGCTTTCTATTTGTTGCTCCACACTGTTCTGCGTTGCTAAATAACAAATGGAGCACATACCCTTCAGCAGCATCATACAATGCAAAGCAACATTTAAAGCTGGCAAGAAGTGCATAGGAAGTCGATGGAAATGTGCAGCCAGAGGCAAACAGACATTGATTGTGCCCTAGAGGACACAGATTCAGTTAAAAACAAGGAAGGAAGCGCTGCTTGGGTCGGACTGGAATGTAACACGAAGCAAACGCTGTCCATAAGAAAGGGGAACGGATTCCCCAAACATTTTAAATCAAGTAGGCACAATAATAAAGGCTTTAATACTTTACACAAAAGCAATGAACGACGTCACGGTGTCCACTTTTATATACAGTCTATGTGTAAAATACAAAACTGTGGTTGCTATAAATACACTAACAGATTGTAGTCCATGTCCTCAATACTACGACTTCCCTGCATGCACTTTTTTCGCTCCAGCAATTTAACTTAGCAACAGGAAAGACAGAACATTAGTGTCTACATGGGCCTAATTAGCAGACTGGCTGAGCCAACACTTACTGTTTTTAGCTCCATATTGTTGATGCACTTCAGAGCTTGGCCTTGAAGGTCCACCATCAGCTGCCATCTCCAAAGAGGAAAACACTATGTAACTTGATCAAGGCAACTTATGTTTGTGTATAGCACTTGATGAAGTATAGTATAGCAGTAAAGTGCACAAAAATACACTCTGCCCAGAGGAAAGCTGTTTAAGCTACATAATAATAAAGTGTTTTGTTCACTTCTCCTGCTTGCTGCCGCTCACACGGACAGAATATAAGGACGTATTTCGAGGACTCTGATGCCTACAGTTGTGAAGCTGTTCCTCTGTTTGCTTCGTTCAATTTGCTGTGTACTTTAATAACTGTGTTAGGTTAAACTGTTAACAACAAATGCAGGAAGGCCAAAGTCTCCCAGAGTGCAACAGTGGACGCTCTTGTTTGCTTAATTTCAAAGTGTCTTTGCTTTCGTGTGCTCACTGGACTACAGCTAATCTCAATCAATAAACCTTTAATGACATCTTAGATGTACTGACCGGTGACTCAGCTGGGAATGTGTTAGAGGGCAGGCCGTGGATGCTCCAGTCCCTCACTGCGGTGGCCTTAGACGGGGAACTGAACCCTAGTGAACGTGGGAACTTTATCTCAACGTACCTGAAAAACAAATAATTCTGTCTGATCATCTTTAACACAAGGTCCAACATATTGTCATTGTCAAAGTTTACTAATATTCTGATTTAAGTTTACTTCATATTTCAAGGACACACATAGCGGCGAAACATTCTCTTCTCGGTTTGATTAATTTTCTAATCTGAGAAATGTTTCCCTGTTTTGCGACCTTCCTCGTGATCTCCCCGAATCACCGCGCCGCTTTGTGTTTTATGTCTTTTTATCTGTTTTTTCCAGCGCCTCCGCCGTTACAGGACTGTGATCACCAAGATGAAAATTTACTTAGTGAGTCAGAGGGGAGACATCTCACCTGTTCGCTGGCAAACTTCATTATACTTCACCGCACTTGAGAAAATTATTTTCCACAAATCACGTCTCTTCTTTTGTAAACAGCGTCTAATTAAAAAGCGAACTTAAGGTGATATTTCTTCTGAATGTGTGACTTTGAATTCTTTAAAAGGGGATTCTCACCTGCTGTAATCCTCTTTGAAAAGACACAAAATAAATAAAAAGGAAAATAAGTGTGTTTCCAATCCACAGGCAAAGGGGAAGAAAAGAAGCACTTTACAGATTTAAGGGTGTTTGGTGTCAAAAACAAGCAAAACAAGAGAAATATGTCAGATATAAAAAAGGTTATGGTATTAAGGGTAACTGGAGGGCTACCCGTAAAAAAATGCAGTGGCACCCAAATGCTTTTTTAGTCTCTCTTATTTGTTTTTGTCTTTTAGAAAACTGACAGATCAGTTCGACTGTACACAATCTGTGCTTGTCAGGTTTTACTCAGCTCATTTTTAGGGCATATAAGTGCTTCTATTTCCTCTGTTTCTTTGCCACACTCCCAATCTCCTCTCTGCCGGGGCCAAATGGCTCTGTCTCCCTGCATCTCTCTCTCTCTCCTTTAATTTCTTCCCCTTATTCATCCCTTCATCCTGCTGCTGTCTCTCTTCCCAGCTGGCCCTTGGCCTCCGCCCAGGTGGGCTCTTTGCCC
>CAKALG010021132.1:0-11561 GCA_916700815.1 Helicolenus hilgendorfi
CGTTGCCTGATGCATCTGGCCATCCTGAAAGGTTAACAGGCAGCAACCTCCCCTCTGTCCGATGTGACATGACACTCTCTCCACTCTCGTCACCCCGGTTTGATGTGTCGTTCTTTCACGGTTCGCGAACTCAGGGCCATCGGAGGGATCTTTCACTTTCTGTTGTGTAGGACATCATATCGAGTGGCAGCACAAAGAGGACCCAATTTATTCTTTCTGGATTTTTTTTTGCCCCCTTTTGATCTGTCACATACAGACACACTCATGCATGAAGGAACACACACAACACAAGCATTTCATACACATGCATCACACACACAGCATAATGTAGTTGGTCACCCCCCTCCTGCAGCAGAAATGCATTGTCTCCCTTCAGACAGGACATTAATAAGAAATGAGTCCTTTTTTGAAGTTTGGCTTTGGGCCGTCAGATCTGAACTGACATAATCATCCCAAAGAATAACACCTCCTCCCACCTTTTAGCATGTCACTCCCACACATTCAGCCTCCCTCTGTGCATGTGGAGCACTGTACTGTAAGAGGACCCTGTAGCCAAAGGTGTCCTCTTAACGTGTAATCCAAATGGCCTTTATCCAGTTCCTGAAAACACACTGAACCCCCACACCGCTGTAATCCTTTGTAGTTCTTTTTTTATTTTCCAACCACATGGCTGAAATACAAGGTAGTGACACTATTCTTGCATTCCCTGCACCCGCTGCTCCTTTCACTTTGAATGTTGCACACACATGATTTCAGCAGAACAGGGATAAAGAGAAAAAATCCTTTTGTTACAGCTTGGTAGCGTTTATGCATTATTCCATGTTAAACTGGATGTAAACAAACTGTGAAGGCGATGGAACTCATTTTTATGAGCTGTATCCATTTTTTGTCAAATTATTAGGGATTTCAAAGTCAACACGTTAACGCAATTAGTTTTAAAGGGGTCCCTTGACCTCTGACCTCAAGATATGTGAATGAAAATGGGTTCTATGGGTACCCACGAGACTCCCCTTTACAGACATGCCCACTTTATGATAATCACATGCAGTTTTGGGGCACACTGACACACTGACAGCTGTTGTTACCTGTTGAACTTGAGTTTGCGATGTTATGATTTGAGCATATTCTTTATGCTAAAGGTAGTACCTGTGAGGGTTTCTGGACAATATGTGTCATTGTTTTGTGTTTTTAATTGATTTCTAATAATAAATATATACATACATTTGCATAAAGCAAGCATATTTGCCCACTCACGTGTTGATAAGAGTATTAAATACTTGAAAAATATCCTTTTAAGGTACATTTTGAACAGATAAAAAACATGCGATTTGATTGACAGCCCTACAAATGATCAAATATTGTTTTTGTTGATTTGGTGAGCGTTTATTCTCTTTTAGAAAGTTTAGGATAATGCAGAAATCTCCTGTATCTCAGACTCTCAATTACAACAAACTAGAAGACAGATGTTTTTCTCCCCACTTGGCTGCTTGAATTTACAGCCTTAATGATGTGACGTGAACGCAGCAATTTCCCCACCGCGAGTCGTTACTGATGTGCAGCACATGTGTGAAGTTCAGTCTGTCAGCTGTGGTAGTGTGGAGCACTCCTATAACCTCTATGTTACCCTGAACAACAGGGGTGGTTCCAGGGTCAGCAGAGATCCAAGGCCTACCCCCTGAAATCTTAGAATGAGTCTGGGCTAACGCTTTGATTGTCAAATATTGTTTTCTGTTCTGCCCGGCGCTTTGCTCTAAATATTCCGTTCCTAGCAGCCCAGTTGCACTGAATGATTTATGAATGACACCGTAATTTGCATGCAATAAGAACAGCGTTCTTGCTATTGGGTGTCATTTGTACGCCATGTAGTCTATATTGACTGCAATGCAAACGCATCCGTGTTAATATGCTGCACTCAGAGCTAGTAACGTATGATGAAAAGTGAGAAAGACCTCTTATGGTGGGCAGGAGAGGAGGTAGATGGGTCCAACAAACTCAGGACTTCCAACTAGGAGACCGGTGTTCCTGTCACACAGTATTGAAGAGTTACTTTGAAGTTAAGTTAGTGACATTTGTTGTGTTTTCCGTACTTCTGTTTTATTGTTTGCACAATTATTTTAAGCCCGTTTTAAACCCCATTTTAAGCCCAACCATGACATTTTTCCTAGACCTAAGTAAGTGGTGTTGTTGCCTAAACTTAACTTCAGCCGTCACCGTAGTTTTGTTGCACGGCCTAAAAATGACACGTGAAAAGAGGCGTAGAAATGACACGTGAAAAGGCTAAATTACACTCTCGTGTCACGTGGAGTGTCCCCGTAGTGTCGTGCTATTTATATGCCTTTCCACGAGATCAGGTTGGTTCCTTACAGTATGCAGCTTTGATCTGGGTTTCATACTAAAAATGCCACACATGATGAACATTACAGATTCTGGGCTTTTCTGAAAACTCAGCCAGATGCTGAAATCCCCTCCCGGCGCTACTGCAGCCGCTGAACAGCAGCCCCCCTTCACTGACACTCACACATCACACATTTGATCCTCAGTAGCATGCTGTGAATCCCCCCCGGTGTGATACAGTAGTTCCTGCCCCTCACTCCTCGTTTTTTTTTTTCCATTTCCATGCCTCCACGGTGTGATTAAGGGGTGAGGGGTTTCCTGTCAGGGTCACAAGTTCAGCTGCCAAACTGTAAATCTGCGTACCTTTCATACTAAAGGAATTTGATACAATTAATCAAGGGAATCATTATTTTTCAATTAATTTTAAAGAGCTGGCAGCTTAAACGTCGTAGTTTAATGGGTTGTTTTTCACCACATTTGAGGGACTAATGAGGAGCTTGTTTCCATTTTCTCAACGTGTTCCTCATAATTTCTTATTAACAGCAGCGTTGTTTGAACTCTCGCTATGACAGGAGGACATTATTTATTGTAAAATGAGGTGATCAGTATGCTCCTGCAGCAGAAAACACTAATTTTGGATGCGTTGGACATAAAATACATGCGTTTTTCATCAGGTATTTCATTCAAATCGGTAAAAAACAATGACGCATGAATAGTCCAAACACTAATTGTGATGTAAACCTTGATCATGTACTCAGATGTTCATAAAAACATTTTTTTTAATGGTTATATCCATTACAGTCAAAGAATAAACTCATATTGAGCAATTTTCCAGGAGTCCAACAACAAAATAAGAACACAGCCACATTGTCAGAAGTGGATTCAGTGAATTGCCTCTAAGGCATGCATGCTTCGTCCATAGTATGTCACACCGCTCCAGCAATCTGATAGATGAAGTCAGACTTGTCATCTCTTTCCCCTCCCCTCACACCCCCGGCTCATTTCACACTTTCCAACTTCCTCGCCTCTCTGCCAGCCACGTGTTAGACTGGGAGAAAAGATGTCCCTCCTACTCCCTGTGCTGGAGCTTTAATATTCATTCCCTCTATTGTTCTGACATGTTGGACTGAATGTGAGGATGTGGCGGGTCCACCTGTGTCACTATATACTTAATAAACCTGTAAATGACCAGTATGTCTCTGCACTGACACCACTAAGGCTACGTATATTGACTTTACTTTCTAAATTGCCTCTCGTTCTAATGCACATTACTCCCCACGCACACATTAGGTTCGATGCATTTGTACATCCATTTGTCTGCATGTTTGTAACACACATGTACACTAACGCACAACATGTGAACATGCCCATCTGTAGGCGCAGATGGAAACACTTGTTCTCACACATACGTGGGCCATGCAGCCCACACACGCATCAGACAAGCCTACTTTAGAGTTGATTTATTCCATTGAGCCTTTACTAAACTTTGCTTGTTAACAAGCCTTGGGGATACTGCAAACCTGTCCAAATATACATTGACTCAATATATACTTTATGAACTGTTGTTTTTGTCATGAATACACAAAACGTGAATATCACGCAACATGTTTTTTTCCCGGAACGAGGTCAATTTTTCGGAGCTTTTGCACCACAAATAAAGGCATCAACCAATCACGTTGTGCGTAGCGGGTTGAATTGCGCCTGTATTTATAAAACAACAACATGGAGGAATCGTAGTCAGAATCAAGACGGCAAACTTTATTACTCTTTTCAACCTTGACAAAGACAGCGCAGACCAGATCACTTCCTTCTGTTCTTACCTTTCACAATAAAAGCCCTAGACATACAGTATAATATTCGCAGGCGAGTATTTCACATTTTCAGGTTATTTATTTGTCACGCCCCCTGGTGTGTAAATGCCTTTACGTTTAATTGTTTTATCAATTTTCACTTAAACATATCTGACTTATTAAAAGTCCAGTGTGTAACAATTAGGGGGATCTATTGTCAGAAATGGAATATAAGATTAATAAGTATGTTTTCATTAGTGTAGAATCACCTGAAAATAAGAATCGTTGTGTTTTCGTTACCTTGGAATGAGCCGTTTATATCTACATAGGAGTCCGCCATGTTGCACCGCCATGTTTCAACAGTAGCCCAGAACGGACAAACCAAACACTGTTAACTTTTTCTGCTTGGGCCGGACTCGATAACGTTACTCGCTGTCGTCGCCACTCTCTCTATCTCTTGCTTCACCACTCACTTCCCACGTACACACACACTCTACGCACTGGCTCTGCTCCAAATGACCTACAACTGGCTCTAGAGAGGGCCATTCGCGTCTTTGACAGGAGATGCTTCAGTTGGTTGCAATCTGCAACCTCACCACTAGATGCTGCTAGATCTACACACTGCTCCTTTAAAAGAAAATATTAAGTTTCAAATGATCAAAAACCCAAACTGTTCCATCTGTAATGTGCACATTTAACCCTATGGTATTATGTAAGTAATTTACTTCCCCTTTAACGGTTCTCCAGTTTGTGTAATGAAACAGCAGATAGGATACACTGCTCTGCTCCTACTACTGACTTCCTGTGCCCAGAGGCTCAATCTTTGTCCTGACTGTGATTGACACATCTCCTGTTACATTCGGCATGCACAGGGCTTTTACACAAACGCGTTCACATGCGAAGAATTCATGTACCGCTGACCCACAGACTGGCGTGCAGTGAACGTGCATGTGACCTACATGTGGTTAGTGTCTGTGGTCTATGGATACCAGCATCCCAATATGGAGCCATATGCAGCCGTGAGGCAGACACACTGTATTGTCCTGATCATCTGATCTCATGAATAATGTAAAGGTGAGGGAAAGAAGATTATTTATGTGGATGTTAGAGGATGTGTAAAGCCTTGAGCTGCATTAAGGCAGTTTTCATATTCAATCTGTCCATGTCATTACATTTACAGCAGGTCATATTCATGACTTGCCAGCAGCATAATTGTCTGGATATTTATTTATTGGATATTTATTGGATATTTAAGCATGTTTGTGGACTCATTCAATGACTCCATACGTCTCCAATTTATTGAGTCTAAATCCAATTTAGACACAATTTAAAAGTATCTTTGACTGATAAAATTGATCTAAATGTAATTTTGATAATCTTCTGTTTGTTCTTTTTTCTCCAATTAGAGCCCATCAATGGCTGAAACAATGCATATCACACTTTCTACTTCCTCTCATAATGACTATGGTCTCTTGTTTGGCTGTGATGTTTTTAATGAACATCTTCAAAATCAATCTACACTCTTTTAACTTCCTCCATGGTCCTCTCCCGGTCCGCTCACGTCCAGATCTTATACCATTTGTCAGCCCTTTGTGGGGCTGTAATTGGCATTTCTCTTGACACATTGAAAGAGTTCCCTCTTCTACAAAGTCATTAAAGTCTGGAGGATTATGATTATTTTATCTGTGGAGTAATATGGCGTAATTTATGATAATTAGGTTCCAATGAAAGAGCTTCCGTTTCCGAGTGATTGGGATTCATGAATATACAAGCTAGTTTTGATTGAAAAGACATGTTTGTGCATTTTTGAGCTATCCAGTTTGATATTTTAGTCTGAATATTTTAATTTATTTACATATTTAATTTAATAAAAGATATTATTCTGAACTGGTGTGGGCACTGGGCATGGTTTAAAAACAGAATATGTATGGATTTTGACAAAAAAGTAAGGCTGCGAATCGATTAAAATATTTAATCACAATGATTCACATGATTGTCTATAGTTAGACGTGATTAATCTCACATCTCACTGATTTACACATTTTATTTTATCTGTTCAAAATATACCTTAAAGGGAGATTATCAACATGGGAGTGGACAAATAGGCTTGCTTTTTGCAAATACATGTATATATTTATTATTGGAAATCAATTAACAACACAAAACAATGATAAATATTGTCCAGAAACCCTCACAGGTACTCTGGTAAACTCAAGTCCAACAGACAACAACAGCTGTCAGGGTCTCAGTGTGCTCACTTGCCCCAAACTGCATGTTATTATCATAAAGTGATGTAAAGTCTGTAAAGGGGAGACTCGTGGGTACCCATAGACCCCATTTTTATTCATACATCTTGAGGTCAGATGTCAAGGGACACCTTTGAAAATGGCCATGACAGTTTTTCCTTTTTACTTTGGAGCACTATCTAGCCTCCTTCACAACAAGCTAGCATGGCATAGGTGGCACCAGTGGATTCCTACGATATTATAGTTTCATATGATGCCAGTACTTTCACTCTAGTTTTAAAACTGAGCCTGCTAAAACAACACATTTGTGTTAACACGTTATTATCACGTTAACTTTTACAGCCCCTAGGAAAAGGCAAAACCAGCACTTTCTACCACACAACCTCTACTGTAGCTATTTTAGCTTCTGATTTTTAGTGGGGCATTTATGTGCAGCAGTGAAAGAAATCTGCCTCGATAGTTTCGATTGCTCCCTGTTGCCTTGTGCTCCTCTTCATCTGTCAGCAGCATTAGGCGTCTCACAGACAGCGTCTTAATAGCGGCAGAGCGAAAGGGGACATGGCCTCTAATGGAAGCCCTTTGTTCAGTTGTCACTTTCACTGCTCCCATGGAAACATCCTGCCGGCCAATCAGACGAGCCCTCTGGGTAGTAGCCACTGCTTTTCCGTCACCGCTCGACTGAAGGCATCTATCACACTGAACTATCTTAAGTTTCTTCCTTTTTCCTCACCCTCCTGCTCTCTTTTTTTCTCTCACTCAGCACTTGTTTTGACGGATGTACTTTTTATACGGTGTAATATGTCAAAGGAAAATGAGTGTCATGTGAAAGGAGAAATAGTATTTACAACATCGCCTCCCGATGTATACAAAACGGAAAGCAAAGCTGCATTGTTGCATCGTCGAGATATGCCGCGGTAAAGCATGAATAAAAGCGTTCCCGGCTTATCCTCTCCCTGAAGTGGCTATGAATATCTCCCTTTTGACTTCCTACTATGAATATAAAGGTAGCCCCAGCTACATGCATCTCTCTCACTGGGTAAACATTGTGTTGTGTGATAAGGCTTTTAGAGAGAAGAGAATATTGGCAGAGTTGAGAAGACGGGGAGGGGGAAAAAGATCATCTGTATCTCTGTGCTCAGCTGCAGCCAGTTGGAATATAAAGCACCAGTGGGTCGCTGCAGGATTCATCTTCCAGAAATACTACTTCTCTAAAGACCGGGGAGCAGGACTTACAGTCAGACAAGTCTTCTACTTGTGTTTGAGAACAGACACCAATAAGCCGTGCACTCTGGAGGGGCTTTAACTGCAAGGATTTGGAGTGGGATTGTGCATGAGCGCCCGCTGCAGGCGTGTGCATATGAAACTGTTACAGTCAGAATGATCTCAGTTAATGTTATTTTGGCTGATGATTAGTGAAATATCAATGATGGTAATAAAAATCTACTGTGTGGAATTAGATTTTTTTCAATTAGATTATATTTATTACCACACCTACAGTCTTTGGGTTAGTTTGTGTGCATGGGTGCACATGCACAGTACGTTGGCATGGGCATGTGATTGTATGGTGTGGTATAAAACGTGGATGTGCACACATGCATACATGCATTTCTACATGTGTACACACACATGTTCAACTGTCCACACAGTATACTGTATACTGTATGGTGCATTGGTGTCTAGGGAGATGCGTACAAGATAAAATATAGAGACAGACACCTGCAGATCAAGTTATTTTTTATGATTACATTAATTACATTAGACTAACATGGTGTAGGTTATATCTAATGTAGGGCTGTCAATCAGCTAAAATTCAATCACGATCAATCGCATGATTGTCTATGATTAATCGGAAATGAATCGCACATTTTTTTAAGAGTTCAAAATGTACCTTAAAGGGAGATTAGTATTTAATACTCTTATCAACATGGAGGTGGGCAGAAGATTGTTATTGCAGGTTGCGTTCAAATTTGCGTTAACGTGTAATTACCACATTGACTTTGACAGCCCTAATCTGAAGTTAAAGTCATGTGACCTGTGACCATATGTGTTGTGTTAGAAAAATTATGACTACCAAAATAACCCAATTTCTTTTGCTTTAATTTTGTAGACTTTGTAGAATGTGGTCCTTAAGTGGACAGAATTCCCTACAAATATGTATGATTATAATAATTCAATAATAATGAAGCATATGAGTAAATGAAAATCAATACATTATATTTTATCAGAATTGATCAGAGAACCTCAGTACAGTTGACAGACCTGCGACAGATTGTTATGGACAATGATTAATTGTCCATAACCTTCAAAAGAGCCTCCATTTCCCATAATGCAACTATTAGCATCTTTTCATCAGACCCTCTCTCACTGGTGAACACCCACGTCTTTCAAATCCATTGTCCTGAGTTTGTGCTGATATCATCAGGGTTATTTTCTCCGACAGCGTGAGTAGTACTCCCCATAATCAGCAAACTGACATTTTGTGTGAAATTGGTGAAATTCTACTTCAAAATAATCTCTGATGTTTTCACGATGTGGAGGTTTACACCCACCTACCTTATCTCCTCCAGCAGAGTGGTGTGGGCAAACCTCCCTCCCACAGGCCAGCTGGATTACGCATGTTGGTCTAATCCCATTCATTCTCTCAGTGCTCTCTGTCAGACCGACATGTACTGGACCATCATGTGCCCCAGTCCCACATACAAACACACACACACACACACACACACACACACACACACACACACACAGGCTCAGGTGCCTGTGTCTGATAAGGACTATGTGGAAGTATTAGCCTCATCAGCCCAGTCCCACCACATCACGATAAATCCTGTCTCATCCCATGATCCCCAGTCCGCCCTTATCACCACAACCTGCTCCAAAGCCCTAAACCCTTGTGTCACCACACGCCCCCCAGTAACAGCTTTGTGTCAGGGATCATCTCTGATGTACACACTGAATCTCAAACCATTTTAAAAAGTCCTTTGGCCACGTTAAAATACCAAAACAATAGAAACAAATGTCTACATTTGTTTCTTCTTCTGCCTCTTTGTGCATTACAGCCGTCATCTAGTAAGGAATGGAGGAACTGTTTGGTTAAACCCATGCCTAATTTATGATCACTTACTTTGTGTTTCAGTATCGCTAATGATATTATTTAGTTGTTCTCACGCACATCTGACATATGTTTTAGTTTCTGTTGTCAGACAACTTAGTTTGAAATACAAGTTATCTCTCTCTCTGCTCCTTCTAACTCATTTAAAGGACCAATATGTAACGTATTTACTGTATTAAATCATAAAATGACCATGGGATGCCGAAACTGAAATACTTGCTTCTTTGTCAATAATGCTACAGCCAGTATATTCTCTTTTGAAATTCCCATTCCATTCTAGAACTTCTGTTTTTGTTTTGGCCGGTGTGATCCCGTCCACTGCCCGTTTTGACACCCCGTTGCCACATATGAAACAAATTGACACACAAACACAGCCTTCTACAGCCATGGAAGCAAACTAATGAACTTGATCAACAGAGATAATGTTGACGTTAGGGTATTCACTTGGTTGCAATCTGCAACCGCACCGCTAGGTGGTGTTAAATCCTACGCACTGGTCCTTTTAATGAGGAAATAATGATAGAATCACTCCATCTGGGTTAGATGCGGAATGCCCTCTGTCGAACTAAGTTACACATGAAGCTCTCCTTGTGATTGTCAGACATTTATTCCTGAGCTGTCTTTCACTTTACCAATCACAGCGTACTGGTGGCACACTGTTTATTCCAGGCCACAGCCCTGACCTGAGAGTGAATGGATTTAATGAAAAGGACACAAATTTATTTTTTTCTTCATCTAAGCTTCTGAATTGGAGTCTGTTTACCTATCTCGAGAGTATAAAACTTATTTCAACTCGAAAGAATGTTGTGCAATGTGTCTGTGGTACAGGTCATGAGAGAAAGAGCTATTCTAGTAGATTTCTTTTTTTGTGTTTCGTGCTAGAGAAACAAACTGTATGAGAATAAGTGTTTTATTTATTACCCTGACAAGAGATTATCATGGGAGTGTGGTAGAAAAGAGAGATATGGGAGATGGTTTGTTCATCCTGCGTTTCTCCCAACAATCAGTTTTGCTTTTGGCAAGCCAAAAACTATTTTTAATTGGTTACTGTATCATTATTACATTGCTTTTTTTCTTAATATTGGCTTGTGCATACTTGTTTTCTACTGGGAATTGAGCTAAATCATAACTCCTTTTGTTTTCACATTTTTGCTTGTGGTTACAGCAGTTTTCTTGCTGTGTTAGCCCACCACAGCTGAACAATGAGGAGCATAGCCTGTGTAATAACTAATGGATTAGCTGACGGCAGCAGCTGTTTGCTGTTGAGATGTGAGCCAGACGGTGTTGTGCTGTATGGCAACCTGACCAGAACTGCTCTGCAAACAGCTCAGACACAACACATTATAGGTCTGACAAGCCTAAAAAAATCTGCAACACCAGGAGATTGACATACAGACAAGGTATGCACTCACATTTGTACAAATATGCACATGACAAGACATGCATGCATTTAACAAATGCATGTGCCCCATTGTGCATATGCCTATGTAGAAAGCAGAGAATAAGAGGTGAACAGTTCAATTCTTCTTCTGTCCCCCTCAAGGGAAATAAATAATGCTGTTTTGGCTTCATCTAAATGATTTGTTCTTGCTGAAGGAGAATATTCGCCATCCGCCTCCTTGAGAGGAGCAATAGATGGCTGACTCAGCAGTGAATGACAATGATGATAGTTAACCTAGCATTGAACTTTAAGATAAATCAAATGCAAACTTTTAAAGTCCCAGTGAAACGGAAGTTAGAGCCTCTTCAGCTTGTGAGTATTTCCCAGTGAAACGGAATATTTGAGCGGTGTAGAGTTACAAGACGAATTTGTATCAAATCCTTCGCATTTGATTGGGAGCTACAGATGGACTTTGGACACTGCCCTTTTTGCTTAACGTTGCAGATTGATTGACTGGATGGCTAGCATGGTATTATTGGTTGAAATGTGTTGGTACTAGTTGGATGCCCTACATCATTTTGGGACAGTCTATCCTGTATATGCTGAAATGTTTTACAAGATAAGTGCCACAGGAAAAATCAGGGGATCACCAAAATCAGTAGGCTTCATCCTCTTGGGACCATGAATGTCTGTACAGG